>CM055094.1:42579619-42785183 GCA_029204225.1 Diphasiastrum complanatum
TTTTTATGGGGTCTGCTTATCATTCTACTTCTGATGGGCAGTCTGAGGTCCTTAACAGGATCCTTGAGGATTATTTGCACCATTTTGTTACTCCTTCAGGGAAGGATTGGGATCAGCACTTATGTTTGGCAGAGTATAGCTATAACAGCTCTGTTAGTACCAGCACCGGCGTTGCACCATTTTTATTATCTCATGGTTATGCACCTCTTTTACCTGGTATTCCTCTTCCTCCCGAGGATACACCTGTGACACTGTCTTCATTTCTATCAGGTGCTTGCGAGCTTATTCTCCAGGCCAGTTCCCATTTGCAGCAGGTCCAGCAGCGTTATCAGGCTTCAGTTGATCATCATCGACGTCATGTTGAGTTTCATGTTGGTGATATGGTATATCTACGCCTACGGTTTGCACGTCATCATTTTATTCAGGGCCATGCTTCTACTGAGAAGCTTGCACCACGTTATTATGGGCCTTATTGTATATTGGAGGTTCTTAGTCCAGTTACATATCGTCTTCAGCTTCCTGCTTCCACACGTGCCTGTGATATATTCCATGTCAGTTTATTACGTGCTGCTATTGAGGATGATGCTCCTCGTGATGCTGAGTTTCCTACTGCACCGGATCTCTTTCCTTTCTTACCTGCTGCTATCCTTCAGGTGCGTTTGCATCATAGTCGACGTCGTCGACAGATTCAGTTCCTAGTCCAGTGGGATGGTTGTCCTGTTGAGGAGGCCACATGGGAGCCTATTGATGTCTTTTATCATACACCGTCACTTGCCCCCTCATGATATCCTATGTGCTGAGTTTGTTACCCCTCCGATCATCCTTGAGGGCTTTTTCCTCTTTATTCTTTTTCTTCAGCCGATTCACGAGATTCGTGCATCTCACCTGGATAGATACATAGTTGTTGTGGTTACTTCTTCACGTGTCCTAGCTGACTCCCATGACAGCTCTCCTGGTACCAGCAAGCGTCTGATCTCTTACAACATCTAGGCATCTCTATCATGGATCTTCCTCGTGGTATGCATTCATATATCCGAGGCTATTAATTTCGTCGATATATGCAGCAGACTTGGAGCTCCCTTCCACCTTCCCGCACTCAGCCCCTATCACATGGCCTGCGCTATCGTCTTGGGCAGTTACGCATTTCTCTTTAGGCCAGTCGTGCATGGGATATCCCCCGGGAGTGTCGTCTATGTGGCTTGTGATCGTTGCAGGTGGAAGATGAAGCCCATTTCCTCCTCAGACGTCCGTTATATATGAGATACGGGGGTGGTATTATTGTCTCTTTCGCAATGGCCCGCATATACTTCGCAGTTTTGTCTCCTATCCTGATGCTCATTGCTTGGGACTTCTTGTTCGTGAGATGCTTACTCTCCGTCAGTCTCATTTGTCTGTACCAGATCATCTGGGGTTAGACTCCCAACAGCTACTTCTCGTTGGCTTCTTTTGGACTCGAGCACATGCTAATGACTCCGACGATGAGATTCTTATCCCTGTGCCACTGCGGAAAAGGCCAAGATGTAGTCGCCACTTGCCTCCATCAGGGCCCACTGTACACTCCACTCAGCGGACACTTCACACTTACTTTCGCTAATATGTACTTATTCTCCACCTGGCCCGGGTTGTGGGCATTGGTACTTTTTCTGTAGTTCATCTGTTATACCTGGCCCGAGTTGTGGACTTATTTCACTTCTGCTTTGTTCTACTTTCATTCGTAGCTAGTTTATAGCATTTTACGGCCATGTCCTCCTATGGATGATGCTCCGCTGTTGCTTGTACATATTTTATTTTTGGTCTTATGCACCCACGGGTGCCCAAAAGACGTTAATAAAGCTTTCTTTCTTTCTTTCGTTCTCTCTTACAATGGCTCTCTATCGCACAAACACTCTCTCACACTCACCTCTCCGGTCCACGCGGAAATGCAAAAGAATTTGGTACTATTTCCAGTCGTTTCAAATGTCCGTTTGACATTTCAAAACGTGCAAGGCAGCTATGTAGGCTGAAAAAATAGCATATATTGTATGCTAAATTCATCACATTGATTCAAGGTTGAAAAAACTTAGATTTCAGCGGCTGAAAATCCATGAATTCAAAGACTTGAAAATTTGAAAGGGGTCAGAGATTATTCTGGTTGAAAGCAGTATTTTCTCGAAAAAAACAAGCAATTTTGGAGATTGGGAACCTGTGCATTTTTCTAGAAAAAATTTGGGGGCGTTATGGGGGGAAAAGTGCTAGATCAGGAGTGCAACTGCCCTGAATATGGATGCAGCATTGCAGGCAGGAGAGAGAGAAGGTATGAAGAAAACACGTGCAAGAAAAGGGTTTTGAATATAAATGTCTTTAAAGGTGCAAATGGTGGATGAGAAAACAAGCATCACGAGAAGTGGTATGCACAGTCGATGAGGATGAGGTTTATGATCAATGAGTTGTTCTAAGATAGTCTTTACAGAGTACGAGTCAAGGGTTGGAGAGTAGAATATCAAAATCATGTGCAATGGAGGTGGCGTAGCAAGTTATAGAAGCTAATAATGTTTCGGCCCGTGGAGTCACAGAGTTGAACCTGGGTGGGTGAGCTCAACTTAAGCACAATACAAAAACTCAACACGTGTGGGAATGAAAGCCAATGATGAAAGACGATTCAGATCCAAAATCTTAATATTGATGACAACATAAAGAATCATCAAACGATATGTCTATATGTTTGTGTATGTGTGTGTGTGTGTGTGGAGAGAGAGAAAGAGAGAGCGCGCACTCAAACTAATAAGCATTACTCCATGCCCAAAACTGACCACTGGGTGAGGCAAAAGTCAATGACAGATGCCGGACTTCTGGTCTTCTATCGAGTCTCGACCCTTCTTTAAAGGAAGATCTAGATCATAGCATGAAAACCCTACTTCTAAGCCCTAGACCTCTCTCAACCTTAAGCAATACGAGTTGACACCTTAGATTTTAAGCCTAGGTCACCAGTGTAATATTTATGCATGTTGAATTTTCGTATAAATGGCCACCTATGAGAACCAACTTTCCCTTTAACATAAAAATTTGTGGAAGAGAATGTATGTGAAATCCATTGCCTACCATTTTAAATCAAGTACAATTTACCAGTTTACGTGCATGCTTCACCACACCGCTCGCTTTGCTCATGTAGGGGTTGCCTGTAGCGCACATGTTCTCCACAGTCAACTGAGCAGCATCGAGTCTTGGACTACTCCGTGACTCAAGCTCTCCTAGTTCAAGCTCCTGCAGCATTTGTGCGCGAACTCCAATGCGAACCAATGAATCTTTAAGCCGGTTTCTAAACTGTCTATAACTCATGTCATTCATTTCACCCGAACTGTCAGTTTTCATCCTTCGTAATGCTTCCTGTTCCCAATCACCTGTTATACTTTCACTATCGCTATAACGGTCATGTGAGGAACTTGCAACTCCCGCTGCGTCATCTACGAAGACCAAAGCCACCAAATCGTCCGTATCCACGGCCGCATCTGCCATTCTAGAGTCTCTGTCCAACATCTGCTGACTTGAAACTTGCCATTTCATCATCCTTCGTAAATCTGGTGTGACAGATTTAGTTTGTTCATGTCTTTTCTGAGAGCTTGATGTTTGTTTCTTATGTGCTATGTAGGATCTTTCATTGTCTGAATCAGCGTTGGCTGCCTTATGGCCTGTAATTTGCCGATCTATACAGCATCTATGTCGGCCACATTTTGATAGCCTGAATCTGCACGCTTTTGAGTCTAGTTGATTATATTGCACTCCAGTTAAAGCAGCGAACAAGTTTCCTCCTTCCTTGCGAATAGCAAAAGACTGCGTTAAATGAAATGGACAAGATTCCGTCCGTAACTTGATTAAAGACTGTCCTCGCAGGCCATAAGGCAAATCCTGTGACAAAGTAACCGCAATAACTATGAGCCATTTCTCACGTATAACTGTACACAGGATTGATTACATCATTTGAAAAAGCAAATCATAGCCAAAAGTCTGGTACGTGAGTGAGTTGTGCTTCAAATTTCCAGCTGGCTCTACATGAGCCTGCAGGAAAAGTGCTTTTGCAGAATCGATTCGTGAGCTCATGCAGAGATTACAAAGGATATGGCCATAAACGATGTCTATGGAATCGGAGCAATATTGAGCCTCAAAAGATGACGAAATTCCAAGACAAGAAACAAAAGATGATGGAATTTTGAGGTAATGAAAGTGTACAATCCGGTTTACCTGTTCCTGGATGTCCATGAAGCTAATACAACTGAAAATCAAAGCTGGAAACGTCGCAGTCATGTGCAGCGAACCATCATCAAAAGGCTTGTCGGAAAATGCATGTTCCTGAATGAATGAAGACTAGAAATAAGCAACAAATAACGGAAAATTTTAGCAAAAGGTGCGCAATCGCATGCAGAAAAAGTAGTATCGAGGAGGAGGAGGAGGAGACGAAGCCGCCATTAGTGAAGGAGTGCGAAGGAGATACCAAAAGAGAGAATGAAATTTGAATCGAAGACAACATTTCGAAAAACAGTGGAACCTGGAGGATTGATGTTATCCCCGTTCACACCATCATACATTCATTAGGTTTTCTCTTTCTTTGTGTAATTTTTTGACTTTCCATGCAAAGGCAATATTATGCGTTGAGGTTGGGTCAATGGGGTTTGATGAAATTCAATGTTAAAGAATAAAGATGATGGTGGCCTCAACTTTTTAGGCTTAAACCTTGGTTAAGGGTGCAACTTAGCTCACATGTAAGTGATCATGCATGGTGGAAAGAGAGTGACTTGCATACATCGTCCTCTCTCCTCTTTGCATCCTACTACAGCATGTAGCTGTAACGGGGACTACTTCCGCGCGTCGCAAATGCGACTACCATGCATGGTGCAGACTATTCTAGCCCAGCTTTTGGTGCAACAAGGAGTAAATGAGGTCTCGGAACGCTTTATAAAGCCCATCCTAAAAAGGCTATCTTTTCAACTTTCCTCCCCTAATCATTCGCGTGAAAGTGTTCCAACCATAGATTTGGCAGGTATAAAGACCCTAAAGGGATAACCCCCAAGATGAGGATAGGAGAACACAATAACAGAGACTATGGAGCCAAACCGCCCAACCAAACCTAGATCAAACCTGGATCTAGCCCCCAAGTCATGCCATGTGAAGCAAGAGGAGAAGAGAGGAACTGGTAACCTAAACCCAATATGTCAACGGGAGAATCCCTACCTCATTATATAGAGAGTAGAGTCTGGTGCATGAAACCATGCAATCCCCATGCAGGTCAACTATAAACAGATCACATCTCTTCATGCAGTCCTCTTGCCTATATCCGTCACATGTACATGCAATACTAGATATGTCTTAATTAGAGTGTCTGGGTCCTCTCAAGGTAATTAGTCACAAACTGGCCTTGACATGAAATTAAATCATGGCGTGACCAACAATCTCGAATATTGGAGGGCCGGTCTACCATATTAGGACTATCCCAGGTCCTTAACCGAATATGACCATGACATTCTTCCCTCCTTAAACTGCTTCTATCCTTAGAAGCTCCTCAAAAGAGGAAAGAATTACAATTCCTTTAATTTTCAATATTATCCGAGAAAATCATTGTCCTTAGTCTGACTTTCATATCAAACAAGTACTCAGATAAAAATTGTTTTCAATTGTTAATCTCTGCTCTAGAGTACAAACTCTGGCTTGAAAAGTACACTAAGAGATATATTTTCTCAACTAGGTTACACTGAACACAAGTTAGTAGCATCACCTTCATGTAAAATACTTACATGAACCAACTGAGTGAGTTATTACCTAACTTAGGAGATTAAAGTTAAAGAAAAAATAATAATTACAGTCTGAAAACATCCACAAACTCTGGCAGACAATTCATAACTTCGAAACCAGTCAAAATAGACTAGAACCAGGGAAGACCAACAACAGCACCAACGTGGAATTTTTTATGCCTTTATCCGGAGCAGGACAAAGTTGATGAATACAAATTTGGCACTATGATATTTAGGAGCAACGGCGAGCAGAGTAATGCAAATTGCAGCTATAAATAAGATCTAGAATGCATCATCGATGTCGCTCAAATACCCCAGCCATTTTGTGTTTACAATCAAAACAAGGAAATGCACTAGGAACAACGCTGCAGTGATTCCCACTATCTGCAGTCAAAGCAACAGATTTTTTCATCTTATTCAGATCTTGTACACTCTGTACCAATGGATAGATGAACCAAAGAGAAGTCATGTATAAGCATGAAATGAGATGAGAGAGAGAATGCTTCTCCTCACACGTGTCTACACCTATATATAGCAGATCCATGACTCATTAATAAGTCTGGTTTCCATCCATAACAGAAACCCTAATGTCTTCACATTTAAATTGAATCTACCAATAATCGTGTACTACACTTTCCTCCCACACTTTCAAAAAGTGTTTATTAAAATGCTTTTAGACTAATATAACTTTGAAAAGTCAAATGCTAAATCTAATATGAAATTGGCCTCAATTGTGTATTTGGCAATTTATCCAGCTATGACCAATTTTGACTAAACTAGCTAAAATCTTTCACAAAAGCAATTGTCAATAACAATCATCAAGCAAGTGATGCACCAAAACTAGTCATGAAAGAAGATCTCAATTTTACTCATTTATGGATGGACAATCCATCACATATTTATTCATATGTGCCTTGGATTTGAGAATTTAGGGATACCTCTGATCCATCCATGACCTACCCCTAGTGTCTAACCTAATAGGTACCCACCCTAATTGGGGGTCGAGATCTTGAGATCCAAAACAATGTAAAAATTGCTATTTTTAGCTCCTAGAATCTCTCTAGCCTATCTATGCGCAATTCGGCCTCATTCCAATGGTGCCATTCCAAAGCTATGTTAAGAATAAGACTTATCAGAAATTTCCTATGCTTTTTGGAATGTGTGACATCCCACAACGTGGCCTCAATACAATTTACAAGTGGAAAATTCAAGCTAGCTTGTGTAAATTCAACACTCCTCCTCACAACTAGTTTGTAGATAACATAGTCTTGCTTATCAACCCAAGGGATTATATTAACTGCATAAATGCATCTCTTTGAATTATTTTAGTGAGGATATCAACAATACATTCACTACTTGCCACATGCTCCACAAATATCTCCTTAGATTGCACCTTTTCTCTCACAAAATGATGAGAGATCTCAATATGCTTTGATCTTGCATGGAAGATTGGGTTTGTTGCAAGGTGTTGGGCTGAAATTTTGTCATTATAAAGAATTGGAATAGCATCTAAAATCATGACCTTCATCTCCAATAGTAGCCTTTAGATCCAAAAAAACTCTTTTGTGGTTGTTGTGAGAGTTTTGTACTCGGTCTCGGTAGAAGAAAGTGAGATGGTTTCTTGTTTCTTTGACAAATAAGAAACAACCAATGAATGTTGCATAGGCACTTGTGAAATTTCTATCTCTTTTATCACCTACAAAATCCGAGTCACTAAAGGCATGCAAATCAATCATATCCCCTCTATAGAGAGTTCCATGATCTAGAGTGCCCGAGAGCTATCTCAAGATCCTTTTTGCACTTTTCCAATGTATCATCAATGGATCTTGCATATATTGACTTAGCCTACACACACTAAAGCATAAATCAGGTCTTGTAATGGTAATCCACATCAATGAGCCTATAAGTTGCCTATAAAGAGTGATGTCCATATAGGATCCTTCATCACCTTTATTGGGCACTTTTACATCTTGTTTATTGGTGTTTCTACATGCTTGCAATTTTGCATCTTGAATCTTTTGAGAAAACTTTGAGCCATACTTAGATTGACTAATGTAGATGAAACTTGAACCTCTAAGTACTTCTATGCCCAATATGAAATGGAGTTGAAGATCTACTATCTAAATTCTAGAGATAGATTTTTCTTGGTTTTCTCTATGCCATCAATGTTATCACCACTAAGTATGATGTCATCTACATAAATCAGCAAAAGTACAATGCCATTTATATCAAACTTTATGTAAAATCTTGGATTATACTCACTTTGAGTGAATCCAATAGAAACTAGAAAATCATTAAATCTTGAATTTCAACACCTTGATGCTTGCTTCAAGCCATACAAGCTACTTTGAAAATGACACATTGTACCTTCCATCCCAAGCTTGATGAAGCCTTGGGGCTGCTCCATGAAGATGTCTTCCTCCAAATAATCATTAAGAAATGCATAAGAAACATCCATCTGGAAATTCATCCAAACAAAATGTGAAGCAATTGCTAGGATTAACCTTATGGTGACCATCTTGGCCAATCATGAGCTGGAATCTCACAATATTAAGGCTATCTTCATCAGTTACGTTTTTTTTTATAGAACCTACAAGTTGCACGATCTTGACACCCCAAAGATTTTTTTGAATAGAGATGTCAATTTTATTGAGGATTTTTCATCAACTTGAAAGGCAAGAGCAAAGTTATAGACGAACCTTCATATGATCCAACCATTACAACAATTCCAGCATCAGGTTCGAATACGTCTATAGACTAACGGCTATCAAAGACAAATCAAAAGAAGATATTGCTACTCTACAGCAACAAAGCCAAGGATTGGATGATCGTCCCCACACTACCTCCATGCAGATCAATCAGAGTGGCACACAACCCATGAGGTCTATTGATTAGTCTGCCTACAATCTCATTAGAGAATTGACAACAATTGATGAAGCACTCAACTAGCCAGACTCTGATCTCTGGAGAGAAGCAGAGGACAAAGAATAGTCAACCTCTCCAATCACTCTTTATCGTCTCGTATCACAGATACAAAGAGGTAGAAAGCAAATGTTGATTCTTAACACTCAAAAGAGAAACAAGTTGAAAATCAGGTTCAGTCTGATTCAGTTGTATAAGCTTTAAATGTGATATTGTAATTAGTGTACAGTTAATTAGATTTACTATATTTGGTTGTGACCGGGACATGACCCATCATTGACTTATCAGTCGGGCACTGATCTCGTAGACGGCTACTGGGTTAGCCAGGTAGCCACACGTAGGAAAATTAGGTTGTATAGTGATTTTGAGTTCATTATGCTATATTCAGGGGCATGTCCTGGGTTTGTCAGTATATGTAGCCATATTGGGCCTTTGGCAGGTGGTAGGCCAGTTTAGTGACACCTGTTGAGCCATGCAGTTTGGGGCTTTGATATACGTACAATGTTTCTTCATAATAGACTTAACTTTTGTTGTGCCATCATGAGAGCTTGTGAGGAGTGGCTATGGTGATTGTGTGATGTGATCTGCATACTGCACTAGATCCTATCGGAATTTCAACTTGGTATCAGAGCGGCAGAGTGATGCAGGTATGCACAATCCGGTGGAGCTACGAGATAGCGTCTTTTACCAGGAGAAATAGCACTCAGAGTGTCTCAGGAGAGAGGACTCCATACGGGGTATCGGAAAAAGCATGGGATCAAGGGAGCTGAGGGTCACGCAGAAGATCAAATGTTGGGAGAAGGTGGCACAAGAATGAGTAATTTTTTGCCCAACTTGAAGCAGCACATTTCATTAACTAATTGGTGAACAATTCTTATATTTAAAATAATTCGTTAAGAATCTTTCTGGTGGAATACCGCACAATAAAAAAGAAGCCCAGTAAGAAAATCAAATAAAAAAATCTATGCTCGTGATTGTGTTTGCTTCATATGAGACTCACACAACATTTGTAACTAGATTAAGGTTTGATATATTTTCTTCCTATGCTAGTTTTCTATGATCCATGCTATTAAACAACTTCCAATTAGGAAGTTTGGGTCAGCCAAAATACTCCATTGGGTTAGCCCAAAACTCTAAAATATCAGTGTAAAAACCTTTATAATACCATATACTATGCAGTCATAGTCATAGATGCAAATTTCGGAAGGTATAAATCATAACAAAAATTCAAAACATGGTCGTACATTGCCTAAAATGAAGGCTTGTAAAACATCAAGCCAACTTATGTACAGACGAAATAAAATAGGCATTGCCAAACTACTAACTACAAAGTGAATGCCTATAGTCAGGTCACTGTTTCAAGTAGCTTAATCTAAGTCAGAAGTACTTGTGTCCATATTTGTTCCAAATCCTACAACCATCTCTAACAAGGATTCTTTCAAACCCCATGCATCCTCACTTGGGAAGCCCCACGGCTGGAGTAGAGAGAAACCTGCTGAAGCTTTAGGAATGCCAAATCGTTGAATATCTGTAATTTTTTCTTTGATGCAAGGAATGACAACTTGATTGGTCTTTAGTCTCTCGACTACTAGAACAGAACTAGCATCTGAACTTACTTGTTTCTGTATGCTTCCATCACCCAAAATATCTCCATAGTGCCCAACAAAAGATCTAAAAAATCTTAGGGAAAGGTAAAGGGATGGCCAATGGGCAAAGAGACACTGCCAAATGAGCAAAATTAGCTCCCTTAGAGCGATTTTGATTACTACCATATGCAGAGTTCACAACATCCACAATTGAAGCTCAACCTTTTGAGCCTACAACCAAATAAAGCCCTTTGTATTGCTAATTGTTGAACCATTTGATATCACGAAAGAATACAGCCTAGAAGTGAGGACCATTTAAGTTGTTCGGGTTGGATCCAAGTTGAATCTCACGAGACTCTTGGCTAGAAATCTCTTTGAGATCCTCGAACGATTTCTATCCCAGATTCCCTGAGATTCAGTTAGATCCTACCTAGGGTCCATACTCAGATTCACCAAAAGTCTACGTCGATATCATGAATGGCTGCACCTCTTAGATATTGCCCAGTTCTACGCATAGAAGGATGGATGACCATAAGATTCGTTACTCTTGATACCCAGCATGAGAGTGTTTGCACCTCAAGTGCACCCGGTTTTTCATGTAAGCTGACTCAAGAAGAGTCTACGTGAAGGTGAGCATCTTGGTTCTGGAGACCAATTGGACCTGTTGGATGAATCATTAGGCGTGTCTCCACTTGAACCCGAAAAGAGCTTGGATACAAGAATTAAACGATTGAGGAATCATATAGTTACCGAGCATCTAGTTCGATGGAAGGGCACAGACGCTGATGATTCTTGGGAACAGGAAGCCGAAGCTTAAGGAGGAACTTCTCCAATTTTAAGTTATGAGGACAGAACTTCAATAAGGGGGGAAGAATGTCATGCCCACGGCTGGTCTTGGGTAGCGTGTCCACACTAGGGATCAGTAGACCAAGGGTCTATAAAGTTGTAGATCTTGAATAATTGATGTTTTGTGATTCACATCTCATATGATCTCCTCAAAGGTATCCCTCAGTGATACTCCTATGCTTCTAGGAATATGTAAAATTTTAACTTCCAAGAACTAGGAGTACTACTCTTACTGGCCTTCAATGAAAAAGAAAATCATGCATAACGGTGCTAGAACATAGCTTCTTTTCAAAAGTCACATATGTATCATTTCTACTTTTTTGGTTTTTACTCACTTTCAACTCAAAGTGGCCCTCGAGATTCTTTCTACTACATACACTCCTCTCCCTTTCCACTTTGTAAAACGTTCTGCCACCTCTTCAGACACACAAGAGCAACCCCTGTACAAGAGTACCTAGAGCCCTTGGACAACCCAAAACTAGCCATCCCACCCAGGCGGTGCACATCAAGCACCTGGAGCCGCTCATGGTCTTTTTTCTCCTCCAACTCCAAGATGCCTATCAACACCTCCTCAGGCATCAATCCGAGCCAAACACTTTTCCTCCCCACCTCTTGGCACATTGCTAGCAAGTGTTGTCAAAGCCAGACATCCGCCAACGTTGCACACTTGAGAGCTCCCTTATGAACCTTTCTGGACACTTGATCTGGCCACAATGCAATAGTTTTTCTTTTTAAATTTCCAAATCAATCAGGTTGACACAGATGCATTTTTGGACCAATTGTTGGGCACATAAATTTTTGAATCAAGCCAAGACCTAGCAACTTGTCCCCTCTCTAAAATATGATTTCGGTGCTACCCTCAGACGACGTGGATTTTTCCTCTTTGAATTTGGTCTAGGTGCATTCCAGTGATCAACTTCAGTAGGCAACTTCAGTAGGAAGGAGTCCATTACTTCCTTTCCAGAGAATGCTAACATTTTGTTGCAAGGTCTACTGGTTTCTCATGCATCAGGATTTGCTAAGAACAATTTCCCAAAAAAATCACTATCTTCTTCATGACAAAACCTAAACCGTATATCATGGATTCAGGCAGTGGAATGTCCTTTGTTGGCATGTGGAAGCTTATTGTAGTAGCATGCATGCACCTTAGGACTCACATACACATAAAAAGACCATCACATGCGTACTATTACACATGATATAGAGGTCCAAGAAAGCTTATGTAGCAAGGTAAATTGTATCACATGTTGTGGCTCATTTTTGTTAGATTTAGTGGTAGTTCAGGCTTCTATCAATGGAATATGGTGAAATTTTTGTTGTTCTTGGTTGACCCCCACATTTAAACACTACAATCCACGATACTCCCCATTCCCATTGTACTGTCCTGACCCAATATTATTCATAACTTTATTCAACCTTTATTGTGCTAATCAGGACGTCTTGTTTGGTATGAAGGGGGGGAGGGGGGGGGGGGGGGGGGGGGGTTTGAAACTCATGGTGCAATCGTCACAGTCATGGCTTGAGTCATAGCCTACGTCACATTACTGCATGAAGGGCCGACATAGATATTTTTTAATTTATTTTCAACATAGGCTCATCAACAAGTGCTGACTTGTGGAAAAATTTTTCCCATACACGTGATTTCGAATATATTTTTCTCACTTGTAATGTGTGCTAGGCCCAACATATCATGGTCATAATTACAAATTCGATATGATTTCTAGTAATTCGTTCCATATAAATATTGTCAAGCGTGAATCTTCGTATTCTTAATGGCAAATTCGGTATATGATTTAAGCAACATTCAAACCATTAACATTGAACTTTCTGGATATTTGCGGTTTTGCAGTTTTCTACCGTCCTTTTCGTGCTCACGGGATCGACACACCTTGGGTGTTAGGCCATGTTCGGTTTTGCAGTTTTCTACCGTCCTTTTCATGCTCATGGGATCGACACACCTTGGGTGTTAGGCGTTTGAGTGTATGCCTTCCAAGGCCCATATGTTTCAACGGGTGACCTGGGCGGGGTGTTCTAGATGTGGAATCTTCAGTATAAAAATGTGTTCTTTCCTAGTCCGGGAGTTGTGTTTCACTCTCGCCTGGTATTAAAATTGCCTTTGTGTTTCAAGAGAGTCGGCTAATTCTTCAGTTCGTAAAAGCATGAGACAACATTTCTTCAAATAAAGAATTCTTACTTCAACGTAATCAATTCAGTTTCTGTACCGCTTATCGACTTGATACACAATCAATCCAACAAGTACTCCAAATCACTATGGCATAACTTCACACATTTAGACTCAAACCCTCAGTTTCAACACACATATACGTCAAACATCTACCATGCAGCCTTAGACCTCGTTTTATGTTTCTGGGAAGGTCGGTCTTAACATAATAGATAGCAGGCAATTCGTTCCAGATTGTTGAAACTAGTTAACATACCCAATCATTATTATAAGTGATAGCATCAATATGTCCTAGAGCATTAACTAGCCATTTTTATATCATTCAACTTCAGTAGGTGGAGAGCGCATTTTTCTGTTAACACCTTCCTCATCAATACAACAGTCAGCTTAACTAAGTTACTTTCTGTTTCACTACCATTCAGTACGAAACGTATTCATGACCATCAAAACAATGTTTATCCATTCAACAGTAAGCAATTCATGTTAGACATTCACTATTCAGAATATCAGAAATGGAAATACCTCTATACGCTGACTGGGAACAGTCGATCCTTCTCCAAGATTGCTCTTTCTGTCTATCACTTCTTGCAGGTCTTCTGCCCTCGGATTTCCTTCCTTGTTTGATTTCTACTGGTTCCTAGTGTATGCTTTCTTGGTTCTCCTTGAGTTGCGATGATAGGCTGTGGTGATCTCGATCTTATGTAGTTCTGACAACGTATCGGTAGTGTATTTGTAGCTTCACTGCCTGAATGCTCTGATGATCATCAGCAGTCTTGCTTCTCATCTGGCTCGTTGGCTTTCTGTGATCTGCTCTCTCTGATCTGCTCGCTGGTTTTGTCCGATCCCCTGCTAGTGTGCTGACTCTCGGATCCCGCATCTTTATCGAAACACAACACGTTGACTCCCATCACTATTCCATGCTAACAACCTTCTCTGATTTTGTCACAGCTATTCATCTTATTTGCATGGAGTTTTCACGTTAGAAGGGTGGCGCTTTCCTGTCAATCACTATACATCTATCATCTTGCTATGAGTGGGTGGCCTCATACTGACCGCAGGCTGGTGATCATAGTCCATCGCTTTGTATCTCGTGATGTGGTGTTGTGTTGTCCCATCGCGCTTCTTTCTCTGCCAATAAAGCAATGTGCTAGCTTGTTGGCTGTAGTATCTCGATCACACAAGTGGAGACTTCTGCTACTAACCAAGAATCGGGGGAGAGAGAGAGAAAGACAGAAAGCGAACTATAGAGCTCACGGATTGTGGACTGGAGATGGGCCGTAAAGGTGCGTTGCCAGATCTGCTACTGATCGTGGCTCAAATATCTGACTGTAAATAGCATATGGTCCCCTTCATCGCTCCACAGGTGTTATCACCCAGCGTGGGACTCCAAAAGTATTCATATCTCCCTCGGACAGGTGGGTCTCAAACGCTCATAGACAGTTTCTGTCCACGCCTCTCTTTCTGGATTCATGGATCACACCTCACACTCACTCACGGGTTTAATGATCAACATTTTATACACACGTTCTACACTCACATGGTTCGTCTAGAGACGTCTACAGACTGCCCATGTTGACTCTTCATCGCTGGTGACAACAATGATTGAAGACTCTCTTTCTGATCAATGGCTACAAACATCGCTTGCGCTCCACTCCACTCTCCACGAAATTACGGCTACTCCGAATGCATTCTGACTGCACATAGATGGTTGTGCTCTTCTTCGTTCTAGCCGCAATGTCATATTTCATCTCTGCCCAGATGTCCCTCTTCATGGACAGGTGACTGCATACGGTAGCTCGCTACAGTATCGAGATGCATTGCTCAATATTGGACACACCTATATTGCATGTCCATAGACTTTCTCGTGTCATTGGAACCTTACTGGGATAAAGGGTAACCACCCGTAAGGTTGGACGTCAATCAATGGAATCAATGGACGTCAATCAACCCTTGCAAATTGAAGAGGGACATATGATGATGGCAAGGCTCTTTTTCCTAATAGCATTTTCCTCCATTCAATACGTGTAGATGATCGAGAAATGGTATGAAAACAAGTTCATACCTGGAATGAGGCCGTATCTAGGACCTATTCCGTTGGGCATCAAGATGAGATTAATCACATTTGAAACCATCGGAAAGAAGATTGGCTACGAGAAGTCTCTTGACAGAAAGAAAAATGAGAAAGACAAACAAGAGAAGCTCAGTTACGCAGGGCTATCTTGACAAGCCGCTGCAAATGCTAAACTTTTTGCAGAGATGCACGACAATGGCGACCAATAAGTTATTGGTTTTACGCGAGCAAATGATGATCCATGCCTTTCCAAGAACCACACGTCAAAGCTGAGGCAGTGCAGTGGGACCTGCAACACTATAGGAGAGGATAATGTTAGTTGATGTCATGTCCCGAGGTGTTGATGCAGTGCCTCATCACTCAAAAGGGCTTTCAGTAGAGACGATCTTGAGAGCCGAGTCTGATAGCACGAGAATTACTAGTGCTAGGCTAATTGCATATTTTGTGAGCCCCATGGTAATTACCAAAAGATGGAAAACCTTGCGGGAGCTAGTAATTTGGGCCCTCTCAAACTTGAGATGTATTTTTAAGGAAGAGGCCTCCTTAATATCTGTAAGTTAAGCAGTGACCTCCTTAATATGTGCAAGTTAGAAGGTGGAACCCAAAATGTTATAGAATGGGGTTCACCCACTTGTAGCTATTTAGAGGAGCCTCCTCCATGAGTTTCTAGAGCATAAGAATTGTAATGAATTGCTATTGCTTTGTTATTTGAAGATCCTATTACTTGCATTTCCCTCTATGCTCCATCTTCATGCATTCAGTTTCGGTACTTGTGTATGAATGTGATTGTTGATTTTTCCTTCTTTCAAGTTTGGTTTTGTGATTAACATCAAGTAGACGTGCACGACTTAGTAGCAGATCATAACCATTCAGATTTGATGTTGCTTTGTGCTTGACTCCTTGAGGAGTGTTTGTTACAAATATTGAGTGATATTTCCAATAAGCACTTTGTAGGATCTTGCAGTTCTTAGATAGATGCTGTTTTGTTGATCTGGTGATTTCAGTAGGAGTAGATTCAATCTTATTCACTGTTTCTTATTTAGATTAGATTAGTAATAATCTGCATTTTGTAAGAAACCAAGACAGATCTGAAACAGATTGTAGAACATAGATATATGAGTCCTGATAGATCAAGCATTTAAGTTGAGCTTCCATTGTCAGTCAAGGATCAAGACTAGGTCATAGATGTGTCAAATTGACGGGCGAGACACATGCCACCATACTGCAAAGTGATCAGGAACCAAGAAGATAGCAGTCAGACTCTACTGATAGTAGGTGGCAAAATTAGCAAACAATCCACCAGTTACCATAGCTCCAGATCCAAAAGTGGCTCCAAACAGGTCCACGCATATCCCCATTCAACAAATCCAACAGGACTAGCAACTTGCCATCACGGTGACCACGTCAACAACAACTGCCCATCCCATCCTCAAACACATGCCACAAGAACAACCTTCAATCTCCTTGGCACTATGGGACTAGAACCAAATTAGTTGGGGGGTATGTTGGCTATTTACGGTACATGCCCAGCACATGGGACAAAGCAATACGGAGGGCTCACATAGCCTCCATTTTGAAAAAAAAGAATTTTTATTAAATAAAAGTTAGACACTACATAACGGTGCACTTGCGCAAAGCTCCATTAGTCGTAAACATGCCTCAAGCGTTAAAGAGAATAAGTGGATTATTTTGATAAAGTGCCTCGAGGAACGATATAATATTTTGTTGCATGGCTCAATTTTTATTTACCAAAGGCATTTTTAAATCCAAGTTGCTTGCCAAACAAAGAAAAAGCAAGTCACACTTAGACTATGAAGTTTAGAAATGAGCCAATAGATAAATGCCACATCAACTCTTTTGGACCCAACTTTATAAGGGCCAAATCCTTTGTATTTTATGTTCTCAAATTTCATGTGTAATATCAAAGAGTTGAGTTCCCTTTGGTGTTTGTGAATGCTTTGAGAGAGAAAGAGAGAGAGTTGTCGTGAGTGTTTTTTGCTTGGTGCTTGTCTTTCCACTATGCATGCTTGATGCCTAGATCACTAAACATGTCTAGTATCCCTCCTCTTGTTTGTAGATTTGTTATGCGAAAGAGCCAAGCTATGGATTTGCGATTAGGAAGAACAACTTCCAAGTTCTTTCATAGCCAGTCTTCCTCTCTCATCTCATCTCTTGGTTGTAGGCCACAAACGTATGTGTTAGATCTTCACAAGGGGATCTAGCCTACCCACCCCCCCTAATCTACCAAAAACGTAAATAGTACTACAATTTTTGAGATGAAGAGTGCTCCTAGGAGGTAATTATACATGCAACAATGATCATTTTGTTTTCTCTCAAATTGATCATTCTTCTTAACGATGGCTTTCAAGCTAAAGGTCAAATTCCAAGCTAGTATTATAGGAGGATTTCAAGTTTTATGTTGGCTACATGCACATGAAATCTTTTGCATGTATATTCTTTTCAATGACGTGTTTAAGTATAAAAGGGGTGTGATGGACACCAAAGCTTTTCAAAACACTGGATGATACAACTCTAATGTTGACAACAATCGTAGAAAAATGAAACTTAGTTTAAATACTCTTTTCGGTTGTTATAGTTGATGGATTCCTTGCTATAAGTAGAGTATAATAGATTGAGTGTTGGCTCATCAACATGTCTAAAGTAAGGTATTGAGCTCAAGGATCATAATATGATCATAAGAGTAGAAGGTTCCCACACACATATAGATAAGTGTAATTGAACCTAAATTATCCTGGAGAGGAAATAGGTCAACATCAAACATGCTACATGTTAGTGACAATGCACAATGTTATTGAACCATGTGTATTGATTTTACTTTTCAGTCGAAATTATTTTAAAATGAAGTTGCTTCAATGGCATATGTATATTAAGTTGAAAACAAAAGATTACTAGCCATCTACAAACTGATGTTTATTTTGTCTTCATTCGGCAAGTAGTTTTTTTTGAAAGCATATTTGATTTTGAAAATCTCAAACCTGTAATATAGTTAATCAACTTGCTCTATGACACCACATTCATATCTTTGAATTTTCTCTTTCACTTTATCGTTTTCTATGCTTTTCACTTAATAAATGATTATTCATGTACATAAGTAGTCAATGATGTCACATAGGAGGAATACAAAAGGAGACAATAATTTTGTACTTTTGTCCTATGTGTACCATATGAAAAGCTAGTCTTGGTAGAAAGAGTCACCAAATATTTATATTTAGATTCTTGAAGATTTTTTTATGTTGTATGTATTACTCATATTTGTATCATATAGACATTGTTATGTTATTAGACAAGAAACAAATATTTTTTTTGGTCAATAATAGAATCTATCAAATAAAATATTTTATAGGTATTTACGCACCAGGTTCTCAAGTTGACTAAATTGAAGCAATTGATTGCAAGTGATGGGGTATGGCAATTTTAGGTGATGTATGTGCAATCATAAAAACCAATGGATCAATTTAGATAGTTGGAGGAGGGAGTAGTAATTATAAGCTCATTACTATCACAATGAAAGGAAGCATGGTAGCAACCTAACAACAAATTTGTTATTGGTGACATTGGAAATAATTTTTATAATGCTAACATTGGAAACACAATGACTAATGATGAGCATGGGATGAATGATCTTCCGTCCAAACTTCAAAGGAAACTTTCTTGGTCCATGACTTGTAGAATTAGGAGTAGTGATATTCTAGAGAAGCCTAGATGGAGCAACACGGCAGAAAGTGAGAACCATGTTAGTATTAAACTTCTTTTGTTGCTTGACCATTCATTGCTTAAATAGTCACCTACATAGTGTGGTACAGTTAACTATCTCTAACTTAGTCTATCTCATTATTTTGTTACTTTTTCACATTGTAAGAACTTTTTGTTGTAGCCTTTTTTTTTTTTATGGAGTGCATTCCTTCCATATAAACCATTGAGTTTTTCTAAATAAGAAGTGCATGCTTAATGTCTCTACTTCCACTGTTAAAACATTGGGAAGGAAGATCAATTTTCTAACTTTTGGTACATCTAACTGCCTTTGATTGTATTTGTCTTAAGGTCATTATTAGTTATAGTGAATGTTTTTCAGTGATTCATTACACTAGGTGACTTGCAATTAATAATTAAAATGATTGGTATTTGTGGACCCTCCTTTTTTCCTAACAAGATTTTGGTATACGTTTTCTCCTATTTTATTCTCAACGAAATTCAACAAGTGATATGCTCATGATTTATGGACAAAAATTCATGGGCCTTCCTTTATTAAGTTTTAAGTTCTAAATTGTCCATTGCATTAGAAATCTTCAAACGAACTATAGTGAACGGGCCTAATATTCAGATTCGTCAATTATTTGAAACATAGGGAAGTCTCAATTTTATGAAATACAAACAACTAGAAGTTGTTGGATTCATATTCTTCAATCATTTTGTAATGTGGAGCTACTCTGTAGTTTTACTCACATTTTCGAGAGAGTGTCGAAGGATTTGAGACCATCTATACACGTATTGTTGACACAATGTCAAGTAAACCTAAAATGATTATTTGAGAATTACCAAATAATGACTTCATCAGATTTGGTTGTGGAGTCTTATCCATTACATATTTTAGGTCTAATCCCTTATATCTGGCATGGCACCTGCCAGCTAGATGACAACGTATTCCGTTACAGGGTTGTGCCATCAACAACTATAAATAGATCAATAGATTAGCTCATTTTATTCAAGTTCATAAGCTAAATCCGTTCAAGTTTCAGGAGTAGTTACTCTTATTTTTCTCCTCTCTCTCTATTCCATCATAGAGCAAAATTTAAAGTAGAGTTAGATGCGCTGTTACTATAGTGCAATCAGGGTAGACATCAGATGTATTTTTCATCATTTAACATTTTGACACGTGACTTGTCTTGTCTTATTGTCTATGTTATTCATGCTATTTGATCTGAGTTATGGTAATTGGCAATGAACCGATCCTTCTTTATCATTCATTTTTTGCATGTGTGAATGATAAATAGTTGTTTTTATGATAGTATCAAAATAGTTTTTGTTATTACATTAAACTATTATTCTTTCCACATTCGAACTATCATTGTCAAGTTAGGATATAAGAAAACTTTCTTGCTATTCCTTTGACCTTTCTCACACATTTGATGACCTTAAAAAATGAGTCCAACCATTTTGCGAGTAAATACATTGCAAGTTTTGTAAGTTTTCGTTTATCAATATCATTGACTGGCAAGACCAACAATAAACGAGAACTCACAAAATGCTGATTGATAGTCATTTTCAATTTGACACACCTTAAATCATCTCCACTTATAGTATCCCTATGTCTGAAAAATGTTTCTAAGGCCTTCGATGGAATCGAAAACTATCCCACAATTAACTCTAGTATGAAGTGGCCGAGAGGAAGAATAGAACCTTATGTGAAGGAGCCAAAGCCATGAGGTTAGGTGCAAATATTCGTAAATCTTTCTGGGATCAAGCTTTGTTGTGTGCTAATTTTCTATGCAATAGATGGCTGTGTGGTATTAAATGGAAAAACCTTTTTTGAGATGTTGTTTGGTAGAAGGCCGAGTGTCAAGTTTTTCAAAACTTTTGGATGCATTTGCTATATCAACATAACTCTAGATGATAGAACCAAGGAGGATCCATCTTCAAAAAAAGGTGTTTTTGTTGGTTATAGTGAGGTAAGCAAGGCTTATTCCTTCAACTAGAAAAGTGGTCATTGGAGAGATGTCATTTGTTATGAGCTATTTCTGGACCGAGCAATTCTGTTTCTTTTAATCTTGTCTCCAATGTAGCGCCCATCTCAATTTTTGGTGTGTGGTACGTCAACATCCAAACTTCTGAAGTAGTAGACAAAGCTCTACTATTATGCATGCTATAGCTTTCCACTTCATTTTCAGGGCAAGAACCTTTTGGAAAATCAATCCACCAGGGATTGTTTGTTGTCTCCCACTCACTTAGACTTATTTTGGCACAAAAATGATAATCTTCACAATACATACAAGTTTCTTTATCATGTCTCTGTGTCCAAAGCTTGAAGTACAATGGAATCTTTTCGATTTTTTTCTTTCTTACGAGATATGCAATGTACCTACAATGTAGGATCAGAAATTGTTATATTCAAGAAATTCAATGTGCAAATTTTGCCTTTAGCTGGACAAACAGGCAATGAATATTTTTTTATCTCTAAACAAATCTTTTTGTGCTACCCCTTATGTCTAGTTGCTCTTTGGCACCTTTCGATAGATTGTCGCACTCTATCATCCAAGAATAGCCATGAGGTAAGGTGCAAATCTTCCTAAATCTTTTTGGGATCAACCTTTGTTGTGTGATAATTTTCTATGCAAAAGATGGCTGAGTGTGTATTGGATGGAAAAATCGCTTTTGAGATGTTGTTTGGTAGAAGGCCGAGTGTCAAGTTTTCAAAACTTTTGGATGCATTTGCTATATCAGCATAACTCTTGATGATAGAACCAAGGAGGATCTCTTCAAAGAAAGGTGTTTCTGTTGGATATAGTGAGGTAAACAAGGCTTATTCCTTCAACTAGAAAACTGGTCATTGGAAGGGATGTCATTTTTTATGAGTTATTTCTGGACCAGGCAATTTTGTTTCTTTTAATCTAGTCTCCAATGTAGCGCCCATCTCAATTTTCGGTGTGTGGTACGTCAACATCCACACTTTTGAAGTAGACAAACCTCCACTGTTATGCATGCAATAGCTTTCCATTTCATTTTCGGGGCAACAACCTTTTGGAAAATCAATCCACCAGGGATCGTTTGTTCTCTCCCACTCACCTGACGAAGATGTTCGCAAACACGAAAGTCAGGAGACACGAAACACAAAAAGTTTTGCGAACACAAAAGTCAAAGGAGACGAAGACGAACGGTTCACGGACACGAAAGATTCACGAACAAGAATCTTTGTGGTTCAATACGAGAGAAAAGACAAACGAGCAAAACGAAACCAACGACGCGACACGAAAAATGTCGCAAAACCCGTGTTGCCCTCACACTTCAAAGAGTACCAGCAAAGATCACGCAAGTACCCAAAAGTATATAAATCTAATCTGATGGCATGACGTCAGCAGATACTCCCTAGGTCGTGGCTGATTTGCCACTCTATAGATGCTTAATCACTCTAATCTTAGATTTACATAGAGCAACTGTACTTACTGGATGATACTTGACATATAGATCAGCATAGAATACACATACAGCGTAATGTAGTAGTCTGATGCTAGTAAGCAATCAAGACAAAATCACAGAATACATGTCCGCCTGCGTGCGAAGACAATTCTATCTAGGATCTTAGATCCAACTGTCTGCTAGTAAAGCGAGACAATTACTCGTGAGAGAACCGCGTTCTTCTCCCACGCCACACACTGCGTGGATTTGCATGCAGTGCTTGAAGAAATCAAAAGAAGGTCAATATAGATGATTTTTCTTGTTGTGTCTGATCTCAAATACAAGTGTGTCTACTGTTATTTGTATGTGTGAATTTTCTTGTTCATTTGAATTCCACACCTTGATTGAAACTATGTTCAATGCTGCATTAATTTTATAAACATAGATCAACTGTGCCTGACTACATTCTGGAGGATTGTAGGCATGATTCAGCTGGCAATGTCTAGCGATCGCATCTAAACTCCATCCGAATCTCAAGAGAGTCGCGGTTGGTTCACCTTCACGACTGCTCTGAATCTCTTCAGTGGTATCAGATCATATCACACTCATCGGTGGTATCAGAGCATATCTGTTAGGGCCATTTTTGGCACGGAATTGGTCCAGCCAAAATGTCCTTAAAAAGTCAAGGGGCACCACTACTGATGGTGGCTATGCCTTACGTGAGTAACGAAGGTCCTGCCACATCCAATCCTGGGGGGTTCCTCTGTTACCCCGTGCTCCCCAACCGATGAGAGTTTTTCAGGCTCTCAGAGATACGATTGCAAGGAGGGGGTGCTAATACTTTTGGTGCAATGATTTACTAGCTTTCTGGAATTATGGTTCCGTAAAAACTTCTGATCGCTAATGTCTCTTTCCCCATTGAATTCGGCTTACAGTTGGTAAAGATCTTACATGGGCTAGAAACCGATTTACTGTCTATGATGTGCTCATGG
Organism: Diphasiastrum complanatum; assembly: GCA_029204225.1. Taxonomy (NCBI): domain Eukaryota; kingdom Viridiplantae; phylum Streptophyta; class Lycopodiopsida; order Lycopodiales; family Lycopodiaceae; genus Diphasiastrum; species Diphasiastrum complanatum. The sequence continues at coordinate 42,603,109 of CM055094.1, forward strand.
GGTGCAAGTTATACGCACCGCTTTGTTTGCTAAGAGGCGGTATTTTCGCTGACCGTCGGGTCTGGTATTTCGCTAGACAGTACCGACGGCGGGTGTGACTAGTGTGACACTTAACCAAGGTGGTGTTTTTCAACCACGGATGGTGGACGGCCCGCTCTGGTGTTTCACAGAGGTCGGGTCCAATTAACACGCTTCATAATGGAAAAAACGTAAGAATCACTTCAAAAATAGACGATTCCATATAGCTGTTTAAAATCTAACTCAGCAAGATGTTAACTACCCAGCCTACGGTTCTCTCCATACCACACATTCTAAATCAGTACGAAACAAAGCTATTTACTTAATACTTTCATTAAACGAGTTGGACATAGGCAATCATCGCTCTAATTAATTTATACCGCATGCTTGTAAAATATTATGATTTCAGACTGAATTCGAATTTGTGCCAAAAAACAATTTACGACAATACACAATCGACCCATACTCTACGACAATCCATTCACTAGTTAGGTACTTGCAATTACTGAACTCAAGCAAACAACATTCTCATTTGCAAGCAAGTGATTCTGAGTTCATACTACCGGTAAACCCACAAATATGCAGAGACCTGATACTTCAATGTCTACTTGTTCAAGAAAAGGATCACAATCATTTAGGTCCCGATAGGGACATGGCAAATGCGGAATTATTGAAATGATTAGGTCCTCATATAGTTACACAATGCATTCTCACTATCCTATCATTCATTCAATGAGCGAAAGCAAGTACTGACGCCAAGCACCCACATTCCAATTGAAAGCAAGTAAACACGAGAATAAAAATCGAGGTAAAGCCATACCTCAGTGTGAATATAGGTGACCAGAAATCGTTGAAGTACTAGTCATGAATGCCGCTTTTGGTCTGAGGTAGCTTTGCCTTTGTGCTTTAGAGAGTCGTTTGGACTGCTCGTATATGTCGAAACTTGGACAGGTAGCGAGATCAAAGAATTTAACCACAGATCGTGCGAAAACTTTGTAGGGCATCACAAAATAGCAGCCAGTCCACAAACCGCAAAAATTCAGCAGGCAGGCATGTCGAACAGGTCACCGGCAGTTCGCAGGTAGATTGTAGGTAGGCCGCACAGACCTCAGACAGGTCGCACAGGCCTCAGATAGCTGATGCAGGACCGTGGGTAGCTAATACAAGGCCGCAAGCCATGTGGAAGGCCCTGGTTGGCCGTAGACAGGTAGTAGGCCGCAGAGAGAGGGCAGATCAGTAGCAAGGCCTGTAGGTAGGTCGTAGGGTTAGCAGGTAGGTCGCAGGGTCAGCAGGTAGGTTGCAGACCTCAGATAGGCAGTCTGCAGACAGGGCAGACAGGCCGCAAGCAGGTGGTACAGGGCCACAAGTAGGTGAAATAGGTCTGAAACTGCTCGCAGGTGCTGTGGTAGGGTTGGAAACGACTCACAGATCGTTGGAAGGTCTGGTCTTTGATGAAAAATAGCCCACAGAAGGCATAGGAGAAATGTTTTTCTGCCTCAGAAAGCAGCAATTGGATATTGCAAACAGTGACTAACTGCTCCACATAATCAGCAATTTATTTGTTGCCACAAAAATATAGTGGTCAGGCAGGGCCCAAATGGCTCCAACGAACTGTGGTGAAGCTAGGTAGGGCTGGGAGGGCTGTGACAGGTCTCCACACTAATCCAATAGCTTGCAAATACATCACAAGTCCATCATCAACAAGCAACGAGCAATCACGCTGAGAATGCATCAAGAAGCAAGCACAATCAATCTTCCCTAATCTACCAACTACAAGCAATTACAAACACCATCAACAATCACACAAAACTTCATCCAAATCACCTATCCTCCAAGAACTACACTCACTTTCCACACAACCATGAAGCCCTCCTCTCCAACAACAAGAATGATTCAATTTCAAATTCTTTCCAACTCAAATGACTTTCAACTCTCAACATCCAACTAACTTCTCAACATGGAACTACCTCTCAATCAAGTCTTCATTCTTCACCCTCAACATCCATCACACACAACCCTAGAATTGCATGCTAACACTCATAATAACACAAGGGAAACTAACCAACAAAGCCATCATCACAAGACAACCACCCCCAAGACAAACCAACAAGCATCCAAAAATACCAACTCTCAAATTAGCAACTCTTAAAGCACTAACTCTCAACACACATTTTACACACCCTCAAATACAAAGAGTTGGCTCCTTTTTATAGGAAAACCCAAGTGTCCCCCTTCAAAATGAAGCTTTGCCAATTTTCATACCCTTCAAGCCCTCTTTGCCATTTGTCCTCAACCCATTTGATAGTACACCTAGTGGCCTCCATAAGAGAGTGGGGAGTGGTGCATTCAAGGCTCTCTTCCAAAACTAGCCAAGATGCCATTTTTGTCAAAGGCTAGGGAGGCCATTTAAGTTTCCCCTTTTGTACGCCCTAGAAGCCCAAAATGTCAATGGCTAGTCGGTGTACCTCCCAAATTTTTTAGCCTCCAAGGTGTTTTGGCATTTAATATCCAAATTTTGGGTGAGGCCCTTTTTCAACCCCTATTTTTAGTAGGCGACCTTCATTTTTTCTTTGGGTACCTTCGTTTTTGGCCTTTCTTCGTTTTTTCAAGGGCCGTGCACCTACTGCTCATTTGTCTGGATTTTTGGTCGGTTGGGTAACCACTTGGCCCGCACATTTCGTTAATTGCCCGTAAATTGCCCAAACTTTGCCGTTAGGGTTTCTGTGACTCCTTGACACTGAATCCATATTTCCCGGGCCCGTTTTTACCCGTAATTTTTCTTTCTCGATTTTTTCTTCTGTGGTTGACTTTTTCGGCATCTATGACTAGGGCTCCCACGACAACACGGTTTCCCTGAAAAATACATTGAGTGATCATATATTAGTAAAAATGGACTCAGTACATGGTGAGATTTTAGCACGGTCATACCGGCTACATTTTTACAACTGGCCATTTTTTTTTGAAAAGCCGTAAAATATTTACCAGCCATTTCTAAGGCCGCAAAATTTTCTCTAGCCTCATTGAGGACGGGCTGGGACCCAATTCTAGTTGAACCGGCACTTTTGGCTTATCAAGATGTGGGGAAGTGCAAAGGGACTTGCTCGAGTGAGGAGGAGGAGTGGCCTTATCATGTTTGAGAAAGACATGATTTTGAAAGTGACTAGCCATTAGAAAAGGAAAATAGCCAAGCAAACACACAATCTCCAACAAGAATAGAGGTAAACCAGGCACCGAAAGCGAGGTGCTAGGACAGAAACATGAGAAGACAGAATAACTAGTGTTAAAAAGAAGAAGGCAAAAGCTTCCAAAGAAACAACCCATCTATGTCTTTAATAACACAGATAGAAACATGGTTGGAGGAGAGACAAAAGCGCCTAAAAAGAGCTTAACTAACAATAGGAAGCGTTGGAAAAGGAGCTCTCGAAAGCAAAACGTGGAGGAGCTAACAAGAAGCAAACTGAGGATAAATGAAACATAGAATAAAGGAGCAAAAGCTAGCTCACAACGTCCGAAGCAACAGCCTCAGATCCTTCCTCCCAGTTGCCTTCCGCCTTCCGCCTTCAGATGTCCATTTTGGGTTGCAAAAGTGCTTGAATTCTTTTAAAACAGTAACTAGACAAAAGTATTACGTGTTCATTGGTTGTCCACCACATCAACTACTGTCTTTTTAGGAAGGTATGAAGTAGAAATGTTGAAGTTAGATCTGAAGCCAAGAGAAAACAATTTTCAGATGATTTAAATTTAGAGGATGTAGATGTTTTAGCTTTTAAAGTTTTTGATGACAATGACTAATTATTCACAAAAATGAGTTATATCTATTTCAAAGAACGAATTGGGTTAGTGCGACACTCAATACACAAGAAAAGTCAATTTACAAGGTTTTATGTCAACGGTAGATTCTTTGGAGAACGTCTTTCAAAAATATATATATCTAAAAATATTTTGAGCCCTCTTGTATTTTTACGGGATTTGGATCCTCAAAATTCAGATGGTTGTTTGTTATGTTGTTTCATGTTTTATTATGATGGTTTTATGAGGTTTGTAAACAAAATTGTCTTGATCTATTGCCAAGATACATTTGTTTATAAGTTTCTTTTGAATAATTTGGGGATTAACTCATAAAATAGTTTTTAGGTTTAAAATAGGTAATAAAAAAAAAAAGTTACTCTTTTAAAGGTCAAAACCCCGAAACATATATCATTGCATTAGATGCATAGTCATGTTATATATATGCTAACCTATTAATGTATTGTACTTCCATTCATGATTAATATTCAAAAAAAGAATTTGATTAAAATAAATGCCTAAGGCCCTTTAAAAGAGATTGAAATTGACAATTTCAAAGCCTTGTCATGCTTGGAATGGGAGGTCATATGTCCTTTTATTGGGTGGGAATATCATTAATATACTTAAGTCAACTAAAGGTCAAGTCAAGGTCAAACATAGATTCATTCTAGAAACTAAGCCATAAAAGAGACATGCCTTGTCATCCTTTATGCTTGGAAATGGGATTTTTTTTTTTTTGATGTTAAAGTTAGGAGTGTTTTACTTGGTGGGAAGGTCACTATCATATTGCACGTCATAAAAGGTCAAAATGTGTGTGGCCCATAGTAGAATTTCAACCACAATAAGGGGCTTGCCTTGTCATCATTTTAATGTGGGCATAGATTTTTTAACAACCTCGCTTGGCCCCTTTACTGGTGGACTTTGACTAATATACTTGTTGCATCATTTTGTCTTTCTTGTAAGATTTGATTATATAGGAATGATAGAGTCTCTAATTCTAATATTTTGGATCTCACTCCTAATAAGCTAAACTTGAGAATTTTTTCAAACACATGCCCAAGGCATGTCTACTTGTCCAAAAACTCAATGCTCATTGGAGAGAAAAGATAGGAAGGCCATTACCCCATTTTACATAGGAAAGAATAGGCCCCCATGTGACACATGACTTGGCATTAGAAATGATGACTTGGGGTAAGTGAAGATGCCAAGCAATACCCCCGACATCTCTACTATCATAGGGCTCCTATTTTTTCAAAAAATATTTAGACTTGAATTTTTTAGGCTGGAGGACATGATGTTGGTTGTTATAGAGTAGAGGAGAGAGAACTATAGTCCACTACGCATGTTTGTGTGGGAGATTGGGATAAAAAAAACAATAAAAAATGGGGGTGACGGAGCGGGGTAAGTGTGATTTAGCATTACTATTGCTCATTTGTGTGAAATCGCCCTTAACAAATTTGGAAGCTTATTCTTTTTTCAAGTTCCTATTTTGTGACATTCATCATTGCACATTTATATAAAGTTCATAATAACATTGCTCTTTCTTAGAAAAAAAAAAATGGGCCACTAGCAAATCATGTGATTAGTGCAATTAAAAATCGATAAATAATGCAGTTTTATAAATGAATAAACTAATTAGTGAAATTGACATTTCACTTGATAGTCTCAGGTGCACTATCAAGTGCTACTCTTTGAGCTCTTCTCTATATTCATCATATCATGTCAATTTGTGCATATACATTTTGAGAACTATGAAATTTGGAAGTGAAGTTTTGTAATTTTTTGGCATATTATGAAATTTTAACACACTCATAAAAGGATTGTAAAGAGATTTAGGAAATGTAACTTATAAAAAGGGATATTTGGGACTCATCAAAACTTCTCAACCCTCTAAGGGATCTTCCTTTGCCATTTTTTAATGGTGCATAACTCACAAAATAAACCCATCTGGCAACTTTTACCTCTATCAACAAAGTCTACTTTTAGCTCTTTCAACAAAGTGTTGTAAGTACTATTTTTGATACGTTGATTTAGATTTTTTTGTAACTTTTAAGGAGCACATGAAATTATTTATTTGACTAGAGGGGCATGTGTTACATCCATTGTTCTTTCCCCTACCTGGGCTTGATCCCGAATGATCTCATGAGCATACGAAATCGAATTTTCAAAAAAAGATGAAAAAAAAAAATTTCAGGTTTCGTGATCAGCCCAATGTCAAGTGTCAGGTCTCTCTTCCTCAAAATTAAGAGAGAGTATATTGTTGGAACTAGTCAAATTTCACACACGTCTAATGTATATCCATGTCAACAAGGCTGACCATTATGTAGCCATTATTTTATGAACAATAGTTTATTCAACTCTGCCACTTGGGGAGATAGGATCTTCACACTAACTCTCAGAAGGGCCCTAGGACGTGCCACGTGGGCCCAGAGTCCCATGTCAAACTCTAGAGTAATAAGATAATTATTTCTACTTTTAGGCGAAAAATGAAAGAATAATATTTATTAAATATGAAATATATTGAAAGTGTTGAAGGGAGAGGGCTTTTACGCTTCCACCGAATGATGCTAGATGCTAATGAGACGATACATTAATGTTGAAGCGAAAGCAACTACCATTTAGGAAGTTGGACTTTGGGAATCGTGATGTCAATTGTAGATTGTGCACTTGAAAGTGTCGAAGGGAGAGGGCTTTGGGCTTCCAAAAATGTCACCGAATGATGCTAGATGCTGATGAGACGATACATAAATGTTGAAGTGAAAGCAATTGCCATTTGGGAAGTTGGACTTTGGGAATCATGATGTCAATTGTCGATGGTGCACTTGACAATTGACAACGCTATCAACATGGCATGTTATGTGGGTATGAATTATTGCAATTATATGAGTCCAAAACCAATATTATGGCCCTTTTCAAAGCAACACACACACACACACACACACACACACAATAGGTAGTATTAACGTCCAATGCTCTGATGGGAAAATAATTATATGCATGAGGATAGTGTCTAGGAAATGTATATGTATATAAATATTCTAGTTATTTGAACATTGTTGACTTTTTTGACACGTATGTATCAAAACAATTCATGAGCTTATTTGTTTCATGTGAGGCATATTCTACTTTAATAAAAGTTTCAATCGAACTTTCTAATAAATTTATAACTTTTAATTAAATTTGATAAAAGATTTGAATAAAACCTTTGGTTTCACGATTTATTACTAGAACTCCCTAAGTGAAGAACCTCAAATTAAGCCATAATATGTGAATTTGAACAATTGGCCGGTTTGTATTTGTAGGTCTTTTACAACATGGCCCATGGGCCTCGCCATGGGATAGAACTTACTGATGGGCCTTGGCTTGCACTAGGGCCTTGCCTCAAGGCGACATCGCTTGCAGGGAGGCCCCAACTAAAAACTTTAGCCACCGTAAATAACTTAAGCCACCTACTCAAGCTTGCTTTGTACCCATGAGCCACTTATGGAAACGTTATGCCAAGTCTTCAATTTTTCTTTGTATTTCTGATGCACCTCCAGAGGTGGAATTTGCTTGCATCTGAAGTAAGCAGTAGTTTTGTCTAGAATTCTACTTCTTGAATAAACGCATCAACAATTCTGACAATGATTATGACAGAATCCATGAGAGAGAGAAATCTCAAACATGCCATTACGCAGGGGAAGCGGCTATCCCCTCGGGCCTTTCCATGCAGGTCGGGCCCTGCCCTCGGGCTCCCGCCCTCCCAGCATGGAAGGCCCTCGGGGCAGGCCTTCCCCCCCACGGAATGACAGTTGAGGACAACCTTAGTACCCTCTTCCCCCTAGAGCCATTCCCCATGGACCTGTGATTGCAAATGAACAAACCGAAATCCCTTTGTATTTCTTGTCTATCACTTCCCCGTGCTCCTTGAAGTAAACCTGCTCCACAACTGTAGCATACTGGTGACCTAAGGTATGCATTCTTCCATAGGGCCAAGGCATCCTCTCCACAACTGTAGCATACTGGTGACCTAAGGTATGCATTCTTCCATAGGGCCAAGGCATCCTCTGAAAGCCCGATGAATGGGATGACTCAGATATCATGGTGGGACACCACATACACCCGGTAGCCTACTTTGTGGTTTGTCGATTTTGTGCAATGGTGTGCTCACCTCACCACCTCTTATCCCTTCAAAAACTCTTTGTGGCCTTCAAAGAATGTTCCAGGTCCACCTCTCACTCTCCCAACCATGGGGGCCTGCTCTAAATAAAGTTTCGCCAAGGTGTAGTGCCTTAAACCTAAAGTATAAATTTGAAGCATGAGGCGCTACCGATCTAAACTTTAGAGAGCACTCTCCAGATGTGGCACATTTGAGGGCGTGGACGCGTGGGGGCGCCCTATGGCCTAGCGGCACTGCCTGATTTTCCCCCACTCGCTCACATGCTCGCCACGAGTACAGTCTGCCAAGTTTCATTGGTGAGGCAATAGCACGTGGCAGCGTCTGAAGCAGTGCAAACATATGGCGAGGTTAAAGTGATAGCGTCCCTTAAGGGTAAGGGGGGAGGTGTATCGGTACACCTATTTATGAGATTAGATCTGCCCTCCATCGCTCCATGCTAAATAAATAAAGCGTGAACGTGAAGGGGCGGAAATTGTGTGGAAGCTTCAGGCAGGGGCAGAGGACTTGTGGTCGAATAGTCTGGGCGGGGCACATGATCATCATGATCTTTCCATTTTGTCATGTATTTGTGAGGCTAGTGGGAGTCGAACTCGTGTGGACAAGGGCAAAGCGTCCTTTAGGGTTTGCTAAGGTTAAAGACTAAGGACCTCTGTTGAAGCCCTTGAGACTCCTTCAACTATATAAAGGTGGAGCTGCTTGGGAAGATAGCCTGTCTACTCTCACGGTCTGACACCGCCCATTCCCAAATCATGCATGTGATCTTCATGATTCGCGACCTTCCATCTATCTGTGATGCTGGATTGAAGGTCGGTCAATCGTCCTTGACATATTAGTGGCTGTTGATCTACGCAAGATCTGTAAAATACTGGGCAGTACGTGCACAATACTTGTTCTAACATTTGATTGATTGTTGGGTTGACTGTGCTTTGCTTTCACTTCCACTTTTAGCTAATCAGTGCTTGTCTCTTTTGAGTTTGTCACTGTTTCTTTTCTTCGAATCGGTGAATATGGTTAACTAAAACTATAAAGCAAAGGTGGCGGTTCTAACCTTTTGGCTTTGAGGTCGATAACTGACCAAACCGATTCTTCTTGTGATTAGATCCATCAGCCTTACTTTGTGCGAGACGACTCTTTGTTCACTCCTCAGCATCATTCCGTTCTGTTTCTCATCATCTCTTTTAGGATCGATTGTATTTGGTCTGGCTATATACACCTCTTAAGTCCTTTCAGCTTTCAATTCGGTTATATTTTATCCTTGATATACGTAGCAGCGAAGGAACATATTGGCCTCTCAGATCTCTGCAAATCTTACATACCTAAGTCATGAAGTCGATGCTTATTATTTACAGTGATTACTGGGACAAATAGCTTTGTGACATTGCTGTCTGGACGAAACTGGTGTTAAGGATGTCACAAATCTTCTTTGTCGTGACTGCATGTCTGACAACTGTTTTTCTCATCGAGTTTGAGAGCCTCACCCTTTTAGACTATCTGAGAAGCTCTTGACACTGGTCAAAGGGTCTGGCTATGGAGGCAGCCAACATTCTTTCTATTTTTTTATGCATTTGCTCGCATTAAGGAGCTTTGAATCTTGGACTGGTATCCTGAAAGGTGATCTTAAGGAAATGGAGAACCTAGCGACGGATATTGAGCTTGGTGCACAAAATCGTTGGAAGGATCAAAGAGCCGAGCTATCCGCTGAAGTTTCAACAGAAGACTTATGCTCATCATTAGGCAGAAACGTTAGCGACAAAGCTATAAGACTCCCCATTCTTCCTGGTAGCCTCGATTCCGTGAATGATTCCAACCCGAGTCACTTCAGGAAAGCTTTGCCACCGTTTCACCATGAAAAGAAGGTAACGTTACTAAATCTAAATGCAAACTACACAGCATGTCAAGTATCACCGTTTGCTGATAGTTATTCCAATTTCTCCTTTGATATTTGCCGTAAGTCCTTAGATGTAAGTGACTCCCGGGGCAAACGACGATGTTCTTTCCTCCAAAAGAGGCATTTGAATCAGTTTGTATAATTAATTTTGTTATAGTTTCTTATCCCATTTCCAGAATTTCTACGGCTAGCATGTTAAAGAGTACATTTTCTATCTTCTTAGTAATAATATTTGCAGAGGGGCTTTCCATTAATTTCACTACGACGACGTTTTGCTTGGCAGAGTTACACTTCGTGGCAAACAATCTGGCTGGCCTATCAAACACTGGGAGTTGTATACGGTGACATTGCAACTTCTCCGTTGTATCTCTTCTCGTCCATAACGTTGAAAGAGCCCAACGAAAATGATTACCTGGGAATTCTGAGTTTGGTCTTCTGGAGTATCACCTTGATAACGCTCATAAAGTTTGTCTTTGTTGTTCTATATGCAGATGATCACGGGGAAGGTAGGGCTTAGCTCCATGTCTATATCATTTTTTTTCTCTTATTCTCTATACGGTATTTTCAAAGTAGCTTGTCCTGCATTTCTTGAACCAAAATTTGACATTGGCCGTCATTTGGATATCTCAGGTTTTCCGTTCAAACTAGAAATTTGTCTTATGTGACTCTCTTATTAACCAGTATTTACTGTTGGTTTCCAGTTTGCGTTATTCACAACTTAGTGCTCAATATGACCAGATCCTAACAGACTTATTTTTCATAGAACTAAAGGGCTACAATGTGCAGTCGTTTTGAGGCCGTTTAATGTTGTAAATTCTTATAGGTGGCAACTTGGCCTTATATTCCCTAATATGCCAGCATGGAAAGTTCACGCCAAATCCAGCGGACGGTTGCAGCCGACCTAACTCTGAATTAAGATTGACATTTATCGACAAGCTTGGGCAGAACACCATTCGCTCCAAAATTATCAATTTTCTTGAAACAAGCGTGGCATCAAAGAATTTTTTAGTGGTGATTGCTGCTTTTGGCATAAGTTTATTGCTGGGAGATGGTGTGCTTACACCTGCAATTTCAGGTTCTGTATTGTACGCTAATTTTGGTTTTCTTGCCTGCGCAACCTTTTGAACGTCTGGCTGCAATTAAAACGGTCAAAATTTGTTTATGACAATATCTTTTCTTGACCATGTCTTCTAGAACGGACCAACTACGTCTGAATGCCCAAAAATTAAAAAGACACTTTACCAGCTAGTAGTACAGAAGGTTTTGTCATTGTGGCTTGCAGAAGTTATAGTATCTTGGAGAGTTATCTTACAGTTCCGACTTTGAATGAGAACTTTTCGTTTTGCACAGCAATCTTTGCTATGCTGAGCAAAGATAGAGTAGTTTTTAAATTTCCAAGATCCATTTGTAAAGCGTTACATTTCGAGTTTTGAAGCTGAGTTGCATAAGATTAGATGGCTTAACAGTTCTAAATTAGATTTTCTGTTTGCTTATGCAGTCATATCTGCAATTGATGGTATTCGCACTGGCACCCCGTCGGCATCGTTGAGTAAATGTAAGCTCCCTGATTTTTTGTTTCCTGTTTCCAGTGTTTCTCTATATGTAAAACTTCGACAAGCAGTCAAGGGGACTGGCAAGATCTGTGAGCTAGCAAAGGTATCATTAGTATTGCCATTCACATAAGAATAAAGTCAAGCTTAGGACATATAGTGGTTTTGTTCACTTTTAGCGAGCTTCATCAATCATCTATTATTCTCATGTTCTCCTACTTGTATGACTAAGCACTGTTAGGTTGCTTCACTTTGAGCATCCCTTGGTTCTCAATTGTATCATGAATTCACAGGGCTTCAAGTTTAACTTCTAACATCCAATTCACTTATGTTACCCAGCTGTTGTCATATTGGTATCGGCTGGAATATTGGTGGCTCTTTTCGCTCTCCAGAGATTTGGCACAAGACATGTCAGCTTCCTTTTCTCTCCAATCATGGTTGCTTGGTTGATTACCACGCCGCTTATTGGCTTATACAACATTGCAACGAATTATCCAGGAGTGTTGAAGGCTTTATCTCCTCATTACATATGGATTTATTTCAACAAGAATGGAAGGCACGGGTGGATCAGTCTGGGCGGCACAATTCTGGCTGTTACAGGTGTGCACAAGCGGGCGCCATGGTCTTCGATTTCCTTAAACATAGTTCTTTTGCCCGTTCAAAGTTTCGTTTCGAAGTTCACCTAATGTTTCTCAGCTTTCGTCCATTTCAAATATGCAGGGACAGAGGCTATGTTTGCCGATTTAGGCCACTTCAGCAGAGCCTCAATTCAGGTAGATGCTCCATTTGCCTTTATACATTTCATGTCTAAACGCTTACCAGAATTTTTGTGGAACTTGATTACTGATTTGGACTGGAACGTACTTCACTTGCTAATTTCCATTTGCTGTGGCAGCTTGCGTTTGCACTCATCGTTTATCCTTCAAGTATCCTGACGTATGCTGGACAAGCTGCATATTTGATTAAGCATCCTCAAGATCAGCCTACAGCCTTTTACAAGTTTATCCCTCATGCTGTATATTGGCCTATGTTTGCCATCTCGACGCTTGCAGCCATAGTTGCCAGTCAAGCTTTAATTACTGCTTCGTATTCACTTGTCCGACAGGCGATGGAGCTCAATTATTTTCCTCGAGTCAAATTCATTCACACCGCAGCAGACCAAGAAGGCCAAATTTATTCACCTGAAGTAAATTACAGTCTCATGGCCGCATGCCTTATAGTTGTGTTTGGATTTGGAGGCGGATCGCAGATAGCAAACGCATACGGTAATCCATTCCGGCTTTCAAGATAGGTTATCTGTTAATCTGATATGATTTTCCTGTTTCGTTTCAGCGATTGGAAGGTTTCATTCAAATCAACGCACAAGCTAATTGTATAGCTGTATGGCTATGCAGGCGTTGCTCTAATTTGGGTTATGATCATCACGACCGTATTGGTGACACTGGTCATGATTGTTGTCTGGCGTACTTCTCTATTTCTTGCGTTTTCATTCTTCGGATGCTTCATGCTCATTGAAGGAGTGTATCTGTCAGCGATCATGGTGAAGTTCAAAGAGGGCGGGTGGTTGCCATTTGCAATTTCAGTGTTTCTTGGATTTATCATGCTCACTTGGCATTATGGCAAGCAGAAGTCATTGGAGTACGAGATGAAGAATCAGGTGAGTCACGATAAATTAGAACTTGCCATTTCCCTCTCAGGCCCGCAACGAGCTCCCGGCCTCTGTTTCTTTTTCACCGATTTCAGAAACGGAATCTCTGTCCCTCCCATTTTGTGCCATTACATACAGACGGTACGCTCTGTGCATCAGATAGTGGTTCTGATGACGATCAGGCACAGCCCTCAGCAAACAGTTCCTGTTGATGAGCGGTTTATGATTGGGAGCCTGGGTTACAAGGGCTTCTACTTTTGCACAGCCCAGTTTGGCTACACTGACAAGATTGATTTGAGAGATGACTTTGTGAGCGAAGTATTTTCTCACTTAAAAGCTTATATTGGGTCAAGCGAATGTACTTTTATGGACAACAAACTTTTAACTCCCACAGAATCAGAAGCCGACCAAGTAGCTGAAGTGCTTTCCGGAAACCCCATGATGAATCCTTCATTTTCACGCACTTCTAGTATCAATGCAGAAGATCCCTTGTTTCTTGAGATGGGATCTCAATCTACTGGTCCCACTTACATCCTTGGCAAGGTCACTTTAAAACCTTCCAAACGAATTCGATGGGTTGCCAGATTCATCCTGGGAAGTGTTTACACCTTTCTAGAAAAGAATTGTAGGTCAATCACATCACCTTGGGATATTCCTACGTCCAAGTTTGTCGAAGTAGGCATGTTCTATGAAATTTAGAAATTCTATGCTTTGCTTATTAAGTGACACAAATGCTGTGATTGTCCTAAGCTTCACAATTGACTCCTCAAATGCAATAAAATGATGCTTTTGTACTGCATTGGCCATATGTTTGTTTCATTTCAATTTAAGTTTTCCTGGGAGCAACTATATGCAAAGTTCAACTCATAATACTAACAAGGTGGATAGTGGACTTTTTAAGATTAATAGTTAATAGGTGGATAGTGGACTTTTGTAGTGACCTCTTCCATGATTGTTTCAGTGACCTGTCCACGTATTAATAACATCATAGAATATTAGTCATGCAAATTTCAGAATCAAATATTTGTTGTTTTTGGAGTTTCTCACTACACCCACTCAAGCCACTCAAGCCACTCAAGCATAGGCTCAAACCCCTAGGCATTGCGCTCGCAACACGCAAAAGACTGATCCATGTTTAGGCTTGGCGAATTACTTTATGTACGATGTTAATTCGTACAAATTCATTTAGCATCAAATAATGTGCACCCCACAAAAGAAATTCAAATTTTCACAGTTTCACAATTAGTATATTCACAAAAGATTCTACAATTATAATTGCCACCACTTGCTAAGTCAATAATTTGTAGGAAATATTATCTTGCCTTGGCCCCACTCAACCTCGTGGTTTCATTATGTTTCCTAGTTATCATGTGCTCATTGGGTCATTGAAATGTATTATTGAGGCAACATCAAGCTACCAACATGTTGGGTTGATTATGCACCATTCTAGTTCCATTATGCTAGTGCACCACTTGGTTGCACTCATGTATCCCAGCTGCAGCTCAAGTTGAAGCTTTGATCCCTTTTCATGATGACCTTGCATCAATCACTAACAATCTCACATTTTCTTCCTCTCATATTCACTTTAAAGAATGAGAGATTCCAACTACCTATTGTGTGAAAAACTAACAAAAAAAGGCATGGAATGAGGTTGAGGTAGAAAACTAAAAACATGCTCATCAATAAGGGATTGTACAACATAAGTGCAACCAAATTGTACATTTCAAGTAAAAAGAAATAAATTGCCCTTCTTTACAAATATGACATCTTTGAATATGGAAAATTCATGAATATTTGCCCATAATACTAAACATGACATTTGAACAAGAAAATTTTGTACAATTGTAAGGAGTATGTTGAATGGAGACAAATCAATTATGGTGCAACAAGTAGTAAATAGTACTTATACAAGCATTAAAAAAAATCATTGAATAAAACACATGTATGAAACAAAAGAATCAATGAAGGTTTTTTGGTAGAAAAATGACATGAGTTAAAAGAAATTGCTCATAAAAGTGTGCATTTTGACTACTATTTTTTGTTTTTTGAAGGCTTAATTACTATCATTTTTATTTTTTTGATACAGAGTTACGCCACTAGTGGGTTATACACAATATATACGGCCTAGCCACGCCATCTGGGCAATGCCAAGAGCGAAGCAAGCTCCTTACAATGTCACTACGTAGCGGCTGGGATTCGAGCCTGCGCCATGCTGGTCGCAGTCAACCACTCTACCCAAGCACCGCGCTGTGATGGACACTATACTATATTCACAAATGTACAAGTACATAAAATGGCATCCATGGCAAAAAATTGACTGTGTCCAAGAGAACTGTCCAAAGCCCAAAGGGCAACCAAACTAGCATACCACGCAGGGTAGCAAACTGAAAACAACTTTTAAGTAGTATTTTAAAAGAACATAGCAAGCTAAATACAAGCCGCCGCAGACAAAGAGGGGGCTGCCCCTCAAAAATTTGCTGATTCCTTGAAGTCCAATCAGAGGCAGGATCGTGACCAGCAAGCAGAGGGAACAAGCAAGGGCAATTGGAAGACCAAAGGGAGGTCCAAACAACAAGGTGCAGACAAGAAGACTTGTGTGAGATGCAGAAGAGACGGGCATACAGTAGATACATGCTGGCTCAATCCCAAATTGAGTGTATCCATTGCCATAAGAAGGGTCATGCAGCCATGGATTGCCGCTAGAACCCAAGGAACAAATCAGCATAGAACAGACAGGAGAACATCAATAGTTCATCTTATGTCGAGGAGCCCGAGAGCTCGAAGATGGGCGAAGAAAGAACGAACATAAGTTGTTGGACCGCCTACATTTGTGAAGATGTGTGTGCAGCATCAACATCTGACACACATGAGGTGATCCTAGATTCAGGAGCCACCTCACACTTTGTGACATCAAGACAAATCATGTCTAATTTCAAAGGTGTAGATCCCTCAAGATTCATAGTTCTTGGAGATGGATCTAGACATCAAGTGAACGGTATTGGTTCACTATGGCTCAACACCAACGATAGAGATAGACGAATCGAAGACGTTCTGTTCGTGCCTACTCTGCAACAGGACTTGCTCTCTGTAGCAAGAATAGCAGATGCAAGGATGCGTGTGACATTTTCTAACGAAGCATGCAACGTGATTGACGCAGTACCAATACTCTCATCACTCAAGGCAGAAGGAAAGGTAACCTATATCATCTGAAGGTACGCCTACCTGAAGATCAGGTGCATCAGACTCATGACGACTCGCCAGACAGCATCTCGAATGCAACCAGTTCGACCACCTGTGATGCATGTTTGAAAGGCAAGATGTCGCTCACTCCATTCGTCAAAGACTCCTACAGAACGACAAAGATTTTGGAGCTAGTGCATTATAACATTTGTGGACCATTCAACGTGATTTCAGTAGGAGGTTCGAAATATTATATAACCTTCATTGATGATTATAGCAAATTTGCCAAAGTGTACTT
Organism: Diphasiastrum complanatum; assembly: GCA_029204225.1. NCBI lineage: Eukaryota > Viridiplantae > Streptophyta > Lycopodiopsida > Lycopodiales > Lycopodiaceae > Diphasiastrum > Diphasiastrum complanatum. The sequence continues at coordinate 42,619,636 of CM055094.1, forward strand.
TCTTTAGAATAAATTTGAAGCGCTCGATAAATTCACAGAATATGTGAATTGGGCAGAGAGATGTACAGGAAGCAAGGTGAAGCAGATCAGAACACATTGAGGGTGGCGAATATATCTCGAATCACTTCACTAACTTCTACAATGATCATGGTATCATTTACAGAAGAACTGCAGCCTACACGCTGCAACACAATGGTGTTGCTGAACGAAACCCTAATGGAAGCAACCAGAGGCATGATGGCCTACTCGAAGGCTCCAAGGGCACTATGGGCTGAAGTAGTAGCTACAACCGCATACATCCAGAACAGGACAGGTAAGTCTGGTGTTCCTCACACAACACCACATGAGCTATGGTGGGGTAGAAAGCCCAACCTGTCTCACATCAGAATCTTTGGCTGTGCAGCATACGCACATATTCCTGATAAGCTTCGAAAGAAGCTTGATGAGAAAGCCGAGTAGATATTTCTGGTAGGTTATGACAACAATTCGTCACACTACAGAATCTACATGCCAAACACGAACACTGTGAAAACAGTGAGAGTTGTCAAATTCGATGAGAGTAGGACAATGGCCAATGACGATCCTGTCAGCTACGAAGTTCTGGAGAGACAGTATTATGACCTGCCACCAGTGACAGAGGGAGCAACAGACAAACACAAAAATGAAGATTTTTTGAGTCGTCTCCCATTCGAGTGACGAATCTGACGAAGAAAGATTCGAGAGGCAACCTGCCATCGCAGTTCCTGTAAACCAAGATGGTTCCGGACCGAGCAGAGCAGACAAGGGCAAAGGCATAGCTGTTTCAGGAGGATCTCCCATAAGGTCGACAAGACCACGAAGAGCGCCAGCAAGATATGTGCTAGATAGCTCAGCTTCTACATCAGAAGAGTTTTGCGGGTTCAGTGGTGAACCACAGACTTTCGAGGAGGCGATTGAAGGTCCAGAAAAGGACAGATGGATCCAAGCCATGAACGAAGAGATGGAGTCCATGAGGAAGAACCAGGTATGGACGTTGGAGACATTACCACATAAGCGCAAGACTGTCAAATGCAAATGGGTTTTCAAACTCAAATACGGACCAGATGGAAACATCATGAAATACAAGGCAAGATTGGTAGCGAAGGGTTTCTCTCATAGATACACTGTGGACTACTCTGAAACCTTCTCCCCTGTCGTCAAATATTCGTCCCTACGTCTATTATTTGCATATGCAGTAGCTTATGACCTCAGGATCCACATTGTGGACGTAAAGACAGCCTTCTTGCATGGCGAATTAGACGAAGAGGTCTACATGGATCAACCCCCAGGATATGTCTCGAATTCACTTCCTGACTATGCATGCAGAATGCATAGAAGCATCTACGGTCTAAAACAATCAGCCCGACAATGGTACAAAAAGAAAGATCAAGCCCTGAAATCATTAGGACTCAAGCCTCTGTTGGTTGATTCCAATGTATATGTTAGAGTTACAGATGGGCAGATCATCATTGTGGCTGAGTATGTGGATGACACTCTGATACTTTGCAGGAGTGAGCAGCTAATAGCTGAAGTAAAGGCAGACATCTCGAAACATTTCGAGATAGTGGATCTGGGAGAAGCCAGGTGTTACCTAGGCTTGCAAATTGAAAGGGACTACGAGGGAGGCAAATTATACTATCACCAATCCAGATACACCCAGAAGATCCTAGAGGACTTTGGGATGCTGAACTGCAAAAGAGCAAACACTCCAATGCTCACAGGGATGGTGTTGATGAATGATGACTGTCCAAAGACTGAGGAAGAGAGAGAACAGATGCAGCTCACACCTTACAGAAAGATGGTAGGATCACTGATGTACCTTGTAGACAACACACGTCTTGATATTGCTTATGCAGTATTCAAGACGAGCCAATTCTGCACAAATCCAAGCTCGACACATTGGAAGATCGCAAAACGAATTTTGCAATATCTTTAATTAACGAGGGATTATGGCTTGTGTTATTGTCATGGTGCAGGTTTTAGGATACTTTCCTACAACGATGCTAGTTGGGCATCTCTTAAGGACGACTGTAAAAGCTTCTCAGGAGGATGCACCATTGCATCAGAAGCAGCAGTTCTCTGGGTTAGCAAGAAGCAGACTGTTGTAGCCCAGTCATCCTATGAAGCAGGGTACGTAGCAGCAGCAAAGATGGCCAATGAATTAATTTGGCTAAGGCAGTTCCTGGACGAATTGGGTGAAACAAGGAACGAACCTCTGTTCTTGCAGATGGACAACACCTTTGCAATACACCTGACAAAAGATCTCGTGTTCCATTCCAGAACGAAGCACATTGCGATCAAGTATCACTTGATCAGGGATCTAATTGAGAAGAAGATGCTACAAACCACCTTCATCAGAACAAGAGACATGGTTGCTATCTTCACCAAAGCCCTGGACAAAGGACTCTTTGAGAGACAAAGGAGCAGTCTCGAGATCGTAAAGCTATCATGCTTTGAGAGGGAGCTGAAGAAACAAAATGTTTCCAACTACAAAGCTTTGCTAGCTTTCAGCCCTCAGCTCGACGAAGACATTTGCAAACTCGAAGATCTAGAGACACGAAGCACGAAAGGTTTTGCGAACACAAAAGTCAAAGGAGACGAAGACGAACGATTCGCGAACACGAAAGATCCATGAACGAGATCCCTTTGCGGTCTAGTACGAGAGAAAGGCATATGAGCAAAATGAAACCCGTTTTGCCCTCACGCTCCAAAGAGTACCAGCTAAGATCATGCAATTACCCAAAAGTACAGATATCTGATCTGATGGTATGACGTCAGCAGATACATTTTAGGTCGTGGCTAATCTACCACTCTTGTAACTCCCTGACTAGTTGCTTAATCACTCTAATCTTATATTTACGTAGAGCGACCATACTTACTGGATGATACTTGACATATAAATCAACAAAATACACATATAGTGTAATGTAATACTCTGATGCTAGTAAGCAATCAAGACGAAAAATACATAATACTTGTCGCCTGCGTGCGAAGACAATTCTGTCTAGGATCAGAAGATCCAATTGTTCGCTAGTAAAGCGAGACGATTACTCGTGAGAGAACCGTGTTTCTCTCACGCCAATGCACTGCATAGGTATGCACGTAGTGCTCAAAGAATCAGAGAAAAGAAATCTATAGACGATATTGTAGCCTTCGTGCACATATCAATTCGTGTTGTGTCTGATCTCGAATGCAAATGTTTCTGTTGTTAATCGCGTGTATGAGTTTCTTCTTGTTCATTTTGAATTATGCACTTTGGCTGAAACTATGTTGAATGCTATATTAATTTTATGAACGTAGATCAATAGTGACTGACTACACTCTGGAGGCATCCGCATATAGTGGTTTCCCCATGGAATATGCAACAACAGTAATATCAGCAAGCTGAGCAATGTAATTTTGATAGGAAGTGGGATGAAGCTGAAATGAACACACCTTCAGATCAACCTGTAGAGTGGAATTGTCATATTGGCAAGCAAATCCGCCATCTATGCTGCCATCTGGATGAGTGAGAGCGGGGTTAGTGCGGCAGGAGGGTGAGTCTGTGCTTGCTCCAGAAGCGCCCGATAGGTGTCTTGAATGCAGCAGAGGTGATGAGGCTGCTGCTGCTCCTGCCCGGCAGGCCTGGAGGTAGGAGGCCGTGCTTGTTCCCATCGGTGTCTGCGCTTGAGAAGATGAGGACACCCGACATGGTGTGAGAAAAAGGCATTTCCAGCAGAGATCGTGTTGATGGGATTGCTCTCTGAAAACCCTCTAATGCTGCTGCTTCTTGTTGTACTTTCTGCCATGTTGGATGAGAACCGGCGGGCTGCAAGAGGATGGAGAGGGCAGGCTACTGACCGAGTGCTTGGTGTGGGGAACCACCAACTCCACTACAGTATGCACCGGTGGGAAAGCAGACAGAGCATGCAAAGAAAGAGGAGGGGACTACACCGCCAGACCAACGCTAACAGAGTGTCGAAGCTCAGCTAAGCATAAAGTCTCTAAGAGCGCATGAAACTCCAGAACAGCCGCTCCACAAACGCGATCCAAAAATTGCCTAGAGTAAGGTGATGAAGCGACAAGAGAGGGAGGAGGAAGAGACTCCATGGAAGTCTCTGAAACGTGCCAAAAGTCTGTCATGGTGCCACTCGTGCGAGGAGGAGCCACCCCTTCCAAGTGCTTGGGTTCGCTGCCATTAGCCACCTCCAATTCCATCTCCACATCAGGGGGAAACCCTTCGCCATCACTTGCCTCTCTCCTACACTCTCCATACTATCTATTGACTACTATTTTCAAAATTCTTGCCTCACTAACTCTCAAGAAACTATGCAAATTCTTGAATTGACTCATTTTTCATATAGATATTTAGTGAGAGAAAATATGAGCCAATGATTTTGAGGCAATAATTAGTTAAAATGCTTGGGGGGGGAGAGGGGTGCTAAATGAAAATTGATGTTTTTGAATGTGGATATGCAATGGCATGAATGTTTGTCTTGTTTCAACATTTCTATATGACCATAATAACATTTTCCTTTAAAAAGGCCAATTTGGATTTGTGTGGAGGCATACATGATCATTCAAAATTTTGTATTTGATTCATTGAAAAATGTTACCAAAATCCTGTTATCGAACTCTCTTATCATATTTCTCTGTCATATTAAGATTGAACATAAATATATGGGAAAGATTTTTTAGAAGTGGCACTAGACAATTGTTTAGATGTGATGTTGATTAATAATGCTGGAGTATGGAAAACTAAAGAATGTGTAAGTCTTTGATGACTCCAGCAACTCCATTTTTGTAAATTCTCAAGTTGGGTGGAATCAAGAAATTTTATCATCATCATCAACATCTTTATCTTGACTTTGATTTAAATAAATGTGATGGATTATTGATGATATATTTGGAACTTTCTTAGAACTTGTAGCACAAACAACAACAATGCTAGAATCAAAATTATCAAGTTTCCATTTTATATCTTGAGTGTCAATCTCAACAAGCAGTAATTGTTGTTGAGTAACAGAAAAGAGATTATCAATCTCAAGTTTAACAAGGTACATTTGTATTTACTAGTTTAAAATTCTGTAATCACAAGTGTAACATTGGAGATGAAATATGATTTATGCAAAATACCAAATGGATTGTATCAAAGTAAACATCTAACTTGTTGTGGCAAATTGAACTCATTTTGTAGGATATAACTACACCATAGAGGATATTGTTCCCCTTGGAAAAGGATTAAGCTTCAATAGTATGTTGTTTCACTAGTAAACATGTGTTGCATATTTGTTCATTGAAGAATATATAAATAAGGCATCCCGTAATATCTTTTCAAATATGTAACATATCATCTATAGAAATTGGTCATGATGTTTCCATCCAATTTGTTGTTCATGTGTACATAATAACACATCTTAGCTGTTTGGAATTGAAAAAGACTGGAATCAATATATCACATGTTCCCACAATACATACACATTCTTTCCAATGTATATAGTTGAACCTGATAGATAAATGAATTATAATATTCAACAATCAATATATATCTATAATTGTATCAGTCAATGTATGAATGCACTTAGTCTAATGTAAAAGTACATTGATGTTGGTTTAGTTTCTACTTCACAAATCAACATATTGAATCATTCATGAATAAGAATTGCTCAATTTTTAGAAAGAAGTTGACAGTTCAATTTGATAAAAAATCTAACATCGTAGAAACATTAACACTCTTGATGATGAAAATGACCAGAATATATTCATACATACATAGCCATAGAAGTGCAAGAGTAGAAATGCTTTCCAATCTCATTTCATTCATCCTCAAAAAGTCTAGTATATGGGCTCTTTATACTTTCACGACTATACTGAAAGATATATTCTATGACTATCCACAACAAGAAAATGTGGCATTTTGCTATGCCACATTGCTGTGAAAAATACAGATGCAAAACATACTTAATGGATCAACAAGATCTTGACAAAATTTGGATGCACATCTAGTTTTAACCACAAGATAGAAATCATCAATTTTAGCATGCTAGAATTGCATAAATCACTGAGATCTAATCATAAGCATAAAAGTACAGTAAGGTATTGTCCCTGTCCGTACAACAACAACAGCCTGCTATCCTTCACATGTGTGGAAGCAAGATTAGTCACAAAATTGACATTTTACACACTAGAAACCAAGATATCTTGAGAAATATGAAAGAGATGGACATAGAAACACAAGAGATGAATTCTCCACAAAGGAAGAAACTTTGATCATTACTTCTTTACACTAGTACAACTATTTATAGCTTCCAAAATGTCATTTGGCCATTCGTTCCAAAATGATAACTTCTTGGCACTTCATCAAATAGATGCAATGTATGACATCTAGCCAATTAGAATGGGTCCAAATCTGACCTCATCCATTTATCTTCTTGCCAAATTTAGTGCAAACACTATTTAGGCCTTTATTGACAAATATAAACTATCTCTAAGTTGAGATTTCATCTTGGCCTCAAAATTGCCAAATAAACAATCTATAGTGGGTTTCTTTCCTAGCCTATCCTCAACCCAAGATCTAAGCAATCTAGCATCAAGGAGATGAAGTTAGTTGTCACGTGTAGGTTTGTTTCCATTAGAGCGATAGCATATCTCAGATTTCAGCACGAATGGAAGATCCACATCTAACTCTAACCCTAAGCATTAACACTACAACCATTAACACTACGCATCCATTAACATTACGATCCACAATGAAGATAGCTTACTCTTTCTCTCTCTCCATTTCTCTCTCACAAAAAGCATAAGAACATGCAATCCCAATAGTATTCATATCCAACAGTTAACAAATGCAAAAAGCATGAGAGATTGAGGGAAAAAAGATAGAGATCAAGACACGAAGCGAAGCAAAACTCGAAGGTTGAATGATTCGCGAAAGTCAAACATGTCTCCAAGACCAAAAGACACGTCACAACATGAAACAAAAAAAAAACGAAGGAAAATCTTTTGCGCTGCCAACTGCCAGCTCAACGGGCGTGGAGCTTTGAACTTCATGCTCAACTGAAACAATTAGCAATAATAGGGAGTAATTAACTGGTTGATTAGCATTAACTACTCTTGTAATTCTCTATTTAGCTATCTTGTAAACTCCACACACTGGAGATATAAACAATTTTCTGGATCAACAGAATACACAGAGGTGCAGCCTTCGAAATTAAGCTCATAGTTTTCTCCTTGGTGATAAGAAACTTAGTGTTTCTACCCACAAAGCGCTTTTAGCTTGTGAGTTCATACTTGCAGAAATACACGAGATTCCTACACAGGCAGAAATCGAAGTCATTGACGTGGCTGAAGTCTCCCGCTCAGCTAAAGTCCCCGACGCCAATGATTTGCCAAGGCACCACAACCTCAATCCAAATCATCAATGACACTGAAGTGGCCGAAGTGGCCAAAGTCTCCAAAGGCAACAAGGCAGCAAAGGGAAACAAAGGCACAAGAGACCGAAGTGCTCGACGCCAACAAAGTCCCCGACGAGGAGCAAAGCCAAAAGTCGAGCCAGACATGTCAGATATCGAGTATGTCATCAGAGCTCGACGAGCATGACAGTTTGAATGTCACGACTCAACCGTTAAGCCCTTGTAGTTAAGCAGAGTAGCAAGAAATAGTTAGCTGTGTTCTAGCTTAAACTATCTTGTAGTGCAGTCCTAAACACAACACTCAGTGAGGTGCGTGCCAAGGAATAAATATAGTTCTAGCAATAGCTAGTTCAATTCGTGAGAAGAGAACACCTCTTTCACGTCGACGTGTTGATCTAAGAAACAGACAGCGCCCAAAAGAAATCTATGTTGTATACTCGATTTTGATAATACATTTGAGTTACAATTTTTCCTTTGTGTGCAATCTTTGAATGCTTTGTGTCTCTTATTCAATTCAATGGTAGATATACTTCCGTTGTCATTTGACAGTATCTACTATTTATAATTTAACATCAGATTAGCAGTAGCTATCTATAGCTCGGAGGATCTCTGATCGCAGAATGAAGCAGTAGCTTTGGTTGACAGATCGGCTCCATCTGAACTCATATCGATGAATCTCGGCCAGCTCTGACTTCGAAGTGATCAAAGTCTTCGACATCCTCGAGTTCAAGGATCTCCATCAGTGGTATCAGAGTCATTCGGAGTTTTTCCACACATCAGTGGAACACAAAGCCCATGATGTGGTTGACAATTCTCACCACAACAGTGGTATTAGAGTGACCCGATTACCTCGGCCATCGTTGGAGATTCATCATACCCCAACAATGGTATCAGAGCCACAAGGCTCAATCAGATCACTGAGACTATGGCTTCCATGCACAACACTCAATCAAAGATCTGCACAGTGCTTGAAGCAGATGAGTCAAATTTCTTGGCTTGGAAGGTAAAGACCTCACTCATGCTCATAGGAGGAGCTTTATGACCATGGGTTCACGGCACCGAAGAGATGCCAGTCTGATGAGTGCGATATTGTTAGCCGATATTATTTCACCTACCTGTGGCCCTGTACCACCTGCTTGCGGCCTGTCTGCCCTGTCTGCGGACTGCCTATCTGAGGTCTGCGACCTACCTGCTGACCTTGCGACCTACCTGCTGACCCTGCGACCTACTTGCAGGCCCTGCTACTGATCTGCACTCTGTCTGTGGCCTACTACCTGTCTGCGGCCAACCAGGGCCTGCCACATGGCCTACGGCCTTGTATTAGCTGCCCATGGTCCTGCATCAGCTGTCTGAGGCCTGTGCGACCTGTCTGAGGTCTGTGCGGCCTACCTACAACCTACCTACGAACTGCCGGTGACCTGTGCGACATGCCTGCCTGCTGAATTTTTGCAGTTTGTGGACTGGCTGCTGTTTTGTGATGCCCTACGGAGTTTTTCCACGATCTGTGGTTTAATTCTTTGATCTCGCTACCTGTCCAAGTTTCGGCATATATGAGCAGTCCAAACGACTCTCTGAAGCACAAAGACAAAGCTACCTCAGACCAAAAGCGACATTCATGACTAGTACTTCAACGATTTCTGGTCACCTATATTCACACTGAGGTATGGCTTTACCTCGATTTTTATTCTCGTGTTTACTTGCTTTCAATTGGAATGTGGGTGCTTGACGTTCGTACTTGCTTTTGCTCATTGAATGAATGATAGGATACTGAGAATGCATTGTGTAACTGTATGAGGACCTAATCACTTCAATAATTCCGCATTTGCCATGTCCCTATCGGGACCTAAATGATTGCGATCCTTTTCTTGAACAAGTAGACATTGAAGTATCAAGTCTCTGCATATTTGTGGGTTTACCGGTAGTATGAACTCAAAATCACTTGCTTGCAAATGAGAATGTTATTTGCTTGAGTTCAGTAATTGCAAGTACCTAACTAGTGAATGGATTGTCGTAGAGTATGGGTCGATTGTGTATTGTAGTAAATTGTTTTTTGGCACAAATTTGAATTCAGTCCGAAATCATAATATTTTACAAGCATGAGGTATAAATTAATTAGAGCGATGATTGCCTATGTCCAACTCGTTTAATGAAAGTATTAAGTAAATAACTTTGTTTTGTACTGATTTAGAATGTGTGGTACGGAGAGAACCGTAGGCTGGGTAGTTAACATCTTGCTGAGTTAGATTTTAAACAGCTATATGGAATCGTCCAGTTTTTGAAGTGATTCTTACGTTTTTTCCATTATGAAGCGTGTTAATTGGACCCGAGCTCTGTGAAACACCAGCGCGGGCCGTCCACCATCCGTGGTTGAAAAAAACCACCTTGGTTAAGTGTCACACTAGTCACACCCGCCGTCGTAAGCTATCCCAAACAAATTTTCTCAGCCTTACTATAATTAAGTTCGGCTTTGTTTAGTTTTCTCCCTATAAAAATAATAGGGTGATATTTTTTGTCCCAAATCTGGGCCAAGCAACAGTTTATGCACATCTCTGTGGTGCTCGTGAAAACGAAGGACTCCCTGTCGTACATAGGCGGTTTCAATATTGGAGCGTTAGCCAAAGCTACTTTTAATTCCTGAAAAGTCTTCTCACATGCCTCATCCCAGGTCCACTCCACGTTGGTTTTCAATAAGCCAGTCATCTGGTAAGTACGCATGGCATAAGCCATCACATATCTTTTGTAATAACCGCTAGAGCCTAAGAATCTCTGAAGTTGGGACACCATGGTTGGTGCCATCATGGCTAGGGGCATAGCTATTTTTTCTGGATCAGTTGCCATTTCGTACTTGCTAATGAGGTGTCCTAACAGTACCCCGTAAGGAACTCTGAATAGGCACTTGTTAGCATTCAAAGCTATACAGGTTGTTGTGCACTTCTGAAAACACTTCTCTAGCATAGTAAGATGTTCTGTGACGATGGTTGCTCCACAGAGGTCATCTATAAAAATTTTGAGGTTTTCGTCTAAGATATCCTCGAAGTGCTTGTTCATAAACCTCTGATAGGTTCCAGGAGCATTAGTCAACCCAAAGGGCATGACGTGGTAAGAGAAAACCCCAAATGTGGTTGTGAAGGTAGTCTTCAATTTATCTTCTTCTGCTATGGCTATCTGATTATAGCCTGCGAAACAATCCATGAAAGAGTACTGGTCTCTTCCCGCCATTTCTTCTAGGACTTGGTCTATGAACGACAATGGATAGCAGTCCTTCTTAGTCTGTTTGTTCAACCTCTTATAATCCACACATACGCGAATGCATGTAGAGTTCTTCTTGGTGTGAGGTACTATTGGGGAGCACCACTCAGTGTCCTCTACCGGAAATATCAGACCAGCATTTCGAAGTCTCTCGAGTTCAGTGTATACTCCTTCCATTAGGTGGTAGAGTTGCCGACGTTGTTTTTGTCGTATAGGTTTGGCTCCCTCCTTCAGTGGTATTGTATGAGTCACTAGATTGGGTGGAATCGCCTTCAAATCTGAGTAGTCCCAGGCAAAATATGCTGGTACTTTCTACACAGCCGTTCGTATTCTTCTTTTTCTCCAATGCCTAGGGAAGCACCTATTTTGATGTTCTTGGGCTCTTCTAGGGTTCCTAGGTTTATCAGGCAAATATCGACATCTCGAACTTTGGGAGGCCGCTCTTCTGGAGTGTTCCACTCTATGTCCAATACTGATCTCAGGTTTGGTTCATCTTCACTCGTAGTGGACTCATCATCGTTCTCACTACTCGTTACCTCCTCCTACTCAGACGAAGGTATGGGTGTTCTTTCTGACTGAGGCACCTCGAGATAACCGTCAACTATAGTACGCTCTCTATCCCTTCCAAAAATCAGTACTCCTGTGGGAATGTCGACTGTGCAGTTGCTAAGCCTGAGCCATGGCCGTCCTAGCAATATAGAGTACCCCCGGTTCCCGGCATACATCCTCATGACGTAAAAATCCACTTGAGTGGTCTTGTTAGCCACGGTAATGGGTACATTCTTAAGCTCGCCCTCTGGTTTGATCACAGAGTTGTTGGCTAGCTTTAGAGCTGTCAAGGTAGCGGGTTCTAGAGTAAAACCAAGGCAGTCTGAAAGTTCTAGACTTCTGATGCTAACTGCTGACCCGACATCAACTATGGCCCCTGAAATGACTAGGCCATCTATGAGTACATCTACCTTAGGGCAGTAGCAATCTAACAAATCCGCATCTACTTTCTCTATTGTAGGTGGCTCCAATGTTTTGGTCGTGGGTGGTCTCATCAATCGTTTGACCGTGCGTTTAATAGTGGGTGACAACTGTACTAGTTGCCAGAGCCCCATTTCCAATTTTAGATTCTCTAGGGCTTGACCTAGGTCAATATTCCCTCTCTTCAAGTTTAGGTCTATATCCTTCCTAAACCTGCGCGTTCAAGTCATGGTTCTCTTAGTGTTTAGGCCAGTTTTCTCTTTTCTCGGTCCAAGGAATCTGGGATGTCTACGTCCTTCCAAGATGCTAACCTCACCTTGCTCTTTGGGTAGTGGATCCTCGTAGATGGGTGCAGGTTCGAATACTGGCTTCTCAATGACCACTGGGTTATCTACCTCCGGTGGTGGTTTTGGTGTAGGCTTGGGTTTCATGGGAGGTAGCTCCGTCTGGAGGTTACTCCGGGTCACTACTAAGACCTCTTTTCTGCTCATGGGTTCCTCCAGTGTCTCCACAGCGATGAAGTTCACGGGTGGCCGGTCATCTTCTATGCATGCCTTCCCTTTATCTGCCTGGCTAATCCTGGATCCGTGTTGTATGTATTAAGGTGGCCTTGATGGCCCTGCCGTTCTGTCCTCCTGGGGTCTACGGTTCACTGGCCCAGGCATCCTATTCCCGGTGTTTAATGAGTCTCTACGTACCCAACATCTATCCTCCAAGTGTCCAGGCCTCTTGCAGTACCCACAAACTTGGTTGGGACAGTTTCAATTTAAATGATTCCCTCTACAGTGTCTACACACTAAGGGATTCGGTCCTTCTATGGGGTGTCTCTGACCCAACAAGTTTTGGTGCAGTTTGAGAAAATTTACATCTGCTGCTAAGGTCTGCATATTCTCACTCATCACGTCCATGTATCCTTTAGCATGGCTCTCATATTGCCTAGTTCTGTGTTAGAGCCTGTGCTCTCATAGCCTCTATCGAGCATCTGTGCTTGGAGCCTTCGCGCATCTTGTGTTTGCACGTTCCTTCCTTGTCGAGGTTCAGTAGTCTGTATGGGACATGGTTTCACTATGGGGTGTGCTCCTATAGCTGCGATTGGGCCTCCTCTCCACGTTTCCGGGCTTAGGTTCAAGCTGTTCATTGCTTGCGATAGGTGGGATGCGTGGGCAACCGCAATCTGTGTGTCTTCTACCATGATTGCCTTCTCTACTGCCTTAGCCAATGTCTGGGGATTACTCTGACGTACAATCATTTGTATGTCATTCTTGAGCCCTTGCAGAAAGAAGGTCAGTAGTAATAGGGGTGGTAGTAACATAGTGGGTTCCACTTGGCGTGACAACTATGTCAAACGACGCCAATATTGTCGGATGGTTTCGTTACTTCCTTGTTGTAGGGAAGTCAGTGTGAACAGTAGGCCATCAGTCGTTCGGTGGGGAGCATACTCAATTAAGAATAGTCTATGAAACTCCTCAATGGTGTGAATTGAGCCTCTCTGCAGACTATGATACCAGTGCCTAGCCGTTCCAAATAAAGTGGTGGCAAAAAACATCATTTCATGATGGGGGTTTGTGATGGCACTGGTAAAGCAGGTGGTCCAAAAAACATCAATATGCTCTTCGGCACTTTCATACGGTGCTCCATGAAACTCAGGAGTGGATCCACTAAGCTTCGATAGTCATGCTGTCTCTGGGGGTACTACTATTGGTTCAGTCAAACGTCATGCCATTCTGTTGGCAACAGGTTCTGTAGCAGCAGGTGTTACGTTCACTAACGGTGATTCTGTAGCGTCGGTTGGCTCAAGTTCTGGTAGTTCTTCTATAGGTTCCAATGTATCATCCAAGTCCATTATAGGTGAGTGAGACTCATCATTTAAGACTGGTGGGACAAGAAACCCACGATGGCTTCTTCTAAGCCCTAAATGCTCTCTTTGGGGATTTGAAGTCTCTCCATGCGGTGCTCCCTCAGACCTAGGTTTCCTTGGTATACCTATGATGTCTTCTCTAGGGTGATACTAATGATTGCTGCATAATATGTTTCTCACTTACGGATAGCAATCAACAGTCGTTGCACATGCGTTTTGTGATTTTTCCATGTTATCCCATAGGTCATCCATCCTTCGTCCACTAATACTGCATACGACCTAACTAACTCTACTTGGTCATTTTTCTGCTCAATCCTAATCCAACCATACTCATGTACAGTTTTTCTTGTTCTTTGTACCAGGTGCCGTCTCTACGGGATGCTAGGGTTGGTGGGTCGTAGGGTAATGCCTTTCGACTTAGGGCTCTGGTTTTCACTCTCACCCTAGGCTTCATACAGAACCCATTCTCTGACCTGTCCCGTCACTCTATGAAAGATTGCTAGTAGTACTTGGCATCAGAGCCTAAACTCCCTGCTGGTGAAAATTGTTTGCAGTCTCTAGTCCAAACTGTATTCCAAACTGTTGGAAATAGAATGGCCTTGGCGAAGTCGGATCACATGTAGCTAGGGTTGGATTGTGAACTCATAACGTATGTTCTAGGTGTGGGATCAGCACACATCATTGTGTGATGCTAACCACTTCGTCCTGTGATCAACGTGTTACTAGCTGCTTGTACGGTTATGCTAGCTTGCGGCTGACGGTTTAGATAGTGGAATTGTTTTCAACACACGCAATCTAGGACCTACGAAACGTGTAGACTTCTGGTAGTATGACAACTAGTGCTTTGTAGTCCAACGATATGGATAACTACTCTTTCAAGCAACATCTCCTGAAAATTTTTCAGCTCCCGACAGACGCACCAATGTTAGGGCCATTTTTGGCAAAGGATTGGTCTAGCCAAAACGTCCTAAAAAAGTCAAGGGGCACCACTACTGATGGTGGCTATGCCCTACGTGAGTAACGAAAGTCCTGCCACATCCGATCCTGGGGGCTTCCTCTGTTACCCCATGCTCCCCAACCGATGAGAGTTTTCCAGGCTCTCAGAGATACGGTTGCAAGGAGGGGGTGCTACTACTTTTGGTGTAATGATTCACTAGCTTTCTAGAATTATGGTTCCGTAAAAACTTCTGATCGCTAATGTCTCTTTCCCCATTGAATTCGGCTTACAGTTGGTAAAGATCTTACATGGGCTGGAAACCGATTTACTATCTATGATGTTGTGGGCATATAATGCCACCTATAAGACCAGTACCAACCACATGCCCTTTTTTCTAGTGTATGGCCAAGAATGTGTACTGCCAATAGAAATAGAGCTCCCATCTTTGCGGTTTGCCCTGAAGCACGACCTAGGAGAGAAAGAATCAATACAACACTGACTGGACACTTTACAAGACCTGGGCGAGCAACGAATAGCTGTCCTAAATCACCAAGAAACCCACAAAAGATGCATGAAGGAGATTTATAATAGGAACATGCACGATTATCAGTTCAGGCAGGGGCAGTTAGTGTTGTTCTACGACGCTAGACACGAGCTGATGCCTCAAAAGTTGGGGCCACGTTGGAACGGTCCATATGTAATAGTGAAACTGTATGAAAACAACACGGTTAAGCTAGCCGAGTTGAACGGTGAAATTTTTAAGCACCGAACCAACATAAACAAGATAAAAGCTTATTGTAGTTAAAGAGAAGCCGGAGTCACCTGTACAGTATGTAACAACTTTTCATGTTCACCTTTTCAAGTATCGGAGTGAACAACCTAGAAGCATCATGAATACTGGGAACACTCAGAGAATCTAAAGTAGCCCTAGTGACCTTGTACATATACGTTGAATGGAAGGGTGCGAAAAACCAAAACAAAAATTCATAAAATCAAGAAATATACAAAAAGATTATTGTTGGGATATGGAACTCACCCAGGCACTTGGGACATATACGTTGAAGGTAGACGGAGCCTGCAGACATTCGAATAGAGAAGGTGCCATAGGAGTAGTATTGTAGAATCCCAATGGGACTGAACTAGCCAGTATAGGAGTCCTATTAGGGGAAGGATTCACGAACAACACTGCCGAATACAAAGCCCTTCTAATCGGTCTACAAATGACCATGCGAGTTGCGTAAACTATAAGCAACCTCCGAATTATGGGGGATTTCCAACTCCTAATCCGAGGTATGACTGGCGTATACCGACTCAAATGCAGGACCTTACAGGCCTATGCAATTGCCATCAACGAATACACTAGAGAGTTTTCCCACATCAAATGGATGCATATTCCACGAGCACAAAACCAACGTGCTGATAGTCTAGCAGCGATATCCTACGACCATGATCATTATTGTCAATGTGAGCCAGGTAGGGTAGTCATTTTGCCCATAACCATTGCTGCGGAGCTATGGACAATCCTAAAAGCCCAAGCATGGTATGGAGTTCGGTGGATCAGAGGTCTGATAAACCAAGTAGGTCTAGAGAATCCCCAACTCCTATTCCAATTACATCAGTTAATGAGCCATGAACTATCTAGAACTTGTTTTAGGTCACACCATGTAGCATAACCCATGGGTTAATGCACACGGCCTAAGTACATAGTAAAACCCTGCCCTAGCATGAACCTGATAGATAAACACGGAAGGGGAGAGGGGGTGTACAACTTAAAGATTTTTAGAACATTCAACACATTGTATATTCATGTATATAAATGCTAAAACACAGGTGATGGAATTCGCTACTGAAAAGAGAATGGAAGACCCACAGAGCAGTAATCAGCCCAAGCAATGCCATAGAAAACTGATGAGGGTTCGTACTGAAGGAAGGACAGAGGACCAACATAGAAATCCAACGTCTGAAAGAAGAATTGAAGAAACAAAAGAACCTACGAATTAGAGCCACTAACGAGCTGGTTAGCACCAATAAGGAGCGAGATACCTGGAAGCAGAAGTACAATGACCTCAAGGAGATTAACGAAAGATGACAGATAAGCCATAGGGAGGGGTATAAAGGGCAGGAAAAGATCCTAGCCAACACCAAGGTGGAACTAGCTGCAACCGAAACTACTGTAGCCATGCTAGCTAGGCAGTTACATGAGTATCAGAGAAAAGATGCTACAAGAGGACCAATCAGGCCTCAGAGTTCCCGCAACCCTTTACCCGCTTACCCTGTCACTGTGGTTAGCATCACCTATCAAGGGTGCTGAGCCCGCTAACTTGATCCACCACCAGGAGCTGGTCTGCGAAACCAGAGACTCTGGGTCCGCCGTATGGGGACCATACTACCCAGTGGTAGTCGCCAATGTTAGCCGATATTTCCACACGGAAAATTGGGCTAATATTGAAGTTTAAGTTTGCAATAATTAAAAGAAACCAGCATGTAATATTAGAGAAAAATCTGCACAAATTTGCCTTAGAATTGGGTCCCAGCCCGTCCTAAAGTGGCTAGACACAGTTGAAAATTAAGAAACTGACTTCGAAAAAACCGTCAAAAATATTTTGTGGTCAAGTTTTGTAACACCGAGCCAAAAGTGTCGGTTCACCTAGAATTGGGTCCCAGCCAGCCCTAAATGAGGCTAGAGAAAATTTTGCGGCCTTAGAAATGGCCGGTAAATATTTTACGGCTTTTCAAAAAAAATGGCCAGTTGTAAAAAAATAGCCGATATGACCGTGCTAAAATCTCACCATGTACTGAGTCCATTTTTACTAATATATGATCACTCAATGTATTTTTCAGGGAAACCGTGTTGTCGTGGGAGCCCTAGTCATAGATGCCGAAAAAGTCAACCACAGAAGAAAAAATCGAGAAAGAAAAATTACGAGTAAAAACGGGACCGGGAAATATGGATTCAGTGTCAAGGAGTCACAGAAACCCTAACGGCAAAGTTTGGGCAATTTACGGGCAATCAACGAAATGTGCGGGCCAAGTGGTTACCCAACCGACCAAAAATCCAGACAAATGAGCAGTAGGTGCACGGCCCTTGAAAAAACAAAGAAAGGCCAAAAACGAAGGTACCCAAAGAAAAAATGAAGGTCGCCTACTAAAAATAGGGGTTGAAAAAGGGCCTCACCCAAAATTTGGATATTAAATGCCAAAACACCTTGGAGGCTAAAAAATTTGGGAGGTACACCCACTAGCCATTGACATTTTGGGCTTCTAGGGCGTACAAAAGGGGAAACTTAAA
This sequence comes from Diphasiastrum complanatum, assembly GCA_029204225.1. Lineage (NCBI taxonomy): Eukaryota > Viridiplantae > Streptophyta > Lycopodiopsida > Lycopodiales > Lycopodiaceae > Diphasiastrum > Diphasiastrum complanatum. Next base: position 42,637,347 of record CM055094.1, read on the forward strand.
TGGCCTCCCTAGCCTTTGACAAAAATGGCATCTTGGCTAGTTTTGGAAGAGAGCCTTGAATGCACCACTCCCCCACTCTCTTATGGAGGCCACTAGGTGTACTATCAAATGGGTTGAGGACAAATGGCAAAGAGGGCTTGAAGGGTATGAAAATTGGCAAAGCTTCATTTTGAAGGAGGACACTTGGGTTTTCCTATAAAAAGGAGCCAACTCTTTGTATTTGAGGTGTGTAAAATGTGTGTTGAGAGTTAGTGCTTTAAGAGTTGCTAATTTGAGAGTTGGTATTTTTGGATGCTTGTTGGTTTGTCTTGGGGGTGGTTGTCTTGTGATGATGGCTTTGTTGGTTAGTTTCCCTTGTGTTATTATGAGGGTTAGCATGCAATTCTAGGGTTGTGTGTGATGGATGTTGAGGGTGAAGAATGAAGACTTGATTGAGAGGTAGTTCCATGTTGAGAAGTTAGTTGGATGTTGAAAGTTGAAAGTCATTTGAGTTAGAAAGAATTTGGAATTGAGTCATTCTTGTTGTTGGAGAGGAGGGCTTCATGGTTGTGTGGGAAGTGAGTGTAGTTCTTGGAGGATAGGTGATTTGGATGAAGTTTTGTGTGATTGTTGATGGTGTTTGTAATTGCTTGTAGTTGGTAGATTAGGGAAGATTGATTGTGCTTGTTTCTTGATGCATTCTCAATATGAAGAAAGTGTTTTTCCATTTATGGATTGCTAGATGTTTTGGGCTTGCGTGAAGTGGACGTGGTAGGATTTTGTTGAGAGAAAAAATTAATGACATTCTTTTGGAGGAGTGATTGTTTGGTTGGAGAGGTTAGGGTTTTTTCCAAGTGATTGATTGGATCTTAGGAGAGCATGGTTATATTTGTTTCTCGAAGGTATTTGAGGTGAGGAAGCATAGTACACTTGTTGGCTGACAACTTAATTGTGTGTGAATCTTTTTGTGGGTTGAATGTAGACGGTTGTTCGAAGTCCTTGTTTACTAGTGTGATTGCTCGTTGCTTGTTGATGATGGACCTGTGATGTATTTGCAAGCTATTGGATTAGTGTGGAGACCTGTCACAGCCCTCCCAGCCCTACCTAGCTTCACCACAGTTCTTTGGAGCCATTTGGGCCCTGCCTGACCACTATATTTTTGTGGCAACAAATAAATTGCTGATTATTTGGAGCAGTCAGTCACTGTTCGCAATATCCAATTGCTGATTTCTGAGGCAGAAAAACATTTCTCCTATGCCTTCTGTGGGCTGTTTTTCATCAAAGACCAGACCTTCCAACAATCTATGAGCCATTTGCAACTATACCACAGCACCTGCGAGCAGTTTCAGACCTATTTCACCTACCTGTGGCCCTATACCACCTGCTTGCGGCCTGTCTGCCCTGTCTGCGGACTGCCTATCTGAGGTCTGCAACCTACTTGCTGACCCTGCGACCTACCTGCTAACCCTGCGACCTACCTACAGACCCTGCTACTGATCTACCCTCTATCTGCGGCCTACTACCTGTCTACGGCCAACCAGGGCCTTCCACATGGCCTACGGCCTTGTATTAGCTGCCTACGGTCCTGCATCAGCTATCTGAGGCCTGTGCGACCTGTCTGAGGTCTGTGCGGCCTACCTACAACCTACCTGTGAACTGCCGGTGACCTGTGCGACATGCCTGCCTGCTGAATTTTTGCAGTTTGTGGACTGGCTGCTATTTTGCGATGCCCTACAAAGTTTTCCCACGATATGTGGTTGAATTCTTTGATCTCGCTACCTGTCCAAGTTTCGGCATATACGAGCAGTCCAAACGACTCTCTGAAGCACAAAGGCAAAGCTACCTCAGACCAAAAGCGGCATTCATAACTAGTACTTCAACGATTTTCGGTCACCTATATTCACACTGAGGTATGGCTTTACCTCGATTTTTATTCTCGTGTTTACTTGCTTTCAATTGGAATGTGGGTGCTTGACGTCAGTACTTGCTTTCGCTCATTGAATGAATGATAGGATACTGAGAATGCATTGTGTAACTGTATGAGGACCTAATCATTTCAATAATTTCGCATTTGCCATGTCCCTATCGGGACCTAAATGATTGTGATCCTTTTCTTGAACAAGTAGACATTGAAGTATCAGGTCTCTGCGTATTTGTGGGTTTACTGGTAGTATGAACTCAGAATCACTTGTTTGCAAATGAGAATGTTATTTGCTTGAGTTCAGTAATTACAAGTGCCTAACTAGTGAATGGATTGTCATAGAGTATGGGTCGATTGTGTATTGTAGTAAATTGTTTTTTGGCACAAATTTGAATTCAGTCCGAAATCATAATATTTTACAAGCATGAGGTATAAATTAATTAGAGCGATGATTGCCTATGTCCAACTCGTTTAATGAAAGTATTAAGTAAATAACTTTGTTTTGTACTGATTTAGAATGTGTGGTACGGAGAGAACCGTAGGCTGGGTAGTTAACATCTTGCTGAGTTAGATTTTAAACAGCTATATGGAATCGTCCAGTTTTTGAAGTGATTCTTACGTTTTTTCCATTATGAAGCGTGTTAATTGGACCCGCCCTCTGTGAAACACCAAAGCGGGCCGTCCACCATCCGTGGTTGAAAAACACCACCTTGGTTAAGTGTCACACTAGTCACACCCGCCGTCGGTACTGTCTACCGAAATACCTAGACCCGACGGTCGGCGAAAATACCACCGCTTAGCAATTAAAGCGGTGCGTATAACTTGCACCCCACGAGCACATCATAGACATTAAATCGGTTTCCAATCCATGTAAGATCTTTACCAACTGTAGGCCGAATTCAATGGGGAAAGAGACATTAGCGATCAGAAGTTTTTACGGAACCATAATTCTAGAAAGCTAGTAAATCATTGCACCAAAAGTATTAGCACCCCCTCCTTGCAACCGTATCTCTGAGAGCCTGAAAAACTCTCATCGGTTGGAGAGCACGGGGTAACAGAGGAAGCCCCCAGGATTGGATGTGGCAGGACCTTCGTTACTCACGTAGGGCATAGCCACCATCAGTAGTGGTGCCCCTTGACTTTTTAAGGACATTTTGGCTGGACCAATTCCGTGCCAAAAATGGCCCTAACAGATATGCTCTGATACCACTGATGAGTGTGATATGATCTGATACCACTGAAGAGATTCAGAGAAAGTCGTGAAGGTGAACCAACTGCGACTCTCTTGAGATTCGGATGGAGTTCAGATGCGATCGCTAGACACTGCCAGCTGAATCATGCCTACAATCCTCCAGAATGTAGTCAGGCACAGTTGATCTACGTGTATAAAATTAATGCAGCATTCAACATAGTTTCAACCAAGGTGTGGAATTCAAATAAACAAGAAAATTCACACATACAAATAACAGTAGACACACTTGTATTTGAGATCAGACACAACAAGAAAAATCATCTATATTGATCTTCTTCTGATTTCTTCAAGCACTACATGTAAATCCACACAGTGTGTGGCGTGGGAGAAGAACGCGGTTCTCTCACAAGTAATCGTCTCGCTTTACTAGCGGACAGTTGGATCTAAGATCCTAGATAAAATTGTCTTCGCACGCAGGCGGACATGTATTCTGTGATTTCGTCTTGATTGCTTACTAGCATCAGACTACTACATTATGCTGTATGTGTATTCTATGCTAATCTATATGTCAAGTATCATCCAGTAAGTATAGTTGCTCTATGTAAATCTAAGATTAGAGTGATTAAGCATCTACAGAGTGGCAGATTAGCCACGACCTAGGGAGTATCTGCTGACGTCATGCCATCATATTAGATTTATATACTTTTGGGTACTTGCGTGATCTTTGCTGGTACTCTTTGAAGTGTGAGGGCAACACGGGTTTTGCGACATTTTTCGTGTCGCGTTGTTGGTTTCGTTTTGCTCGTCTGTCTTTTCTCTCGTATTGGACCACAAAGATTCTTGTTCGTGAATCTTTCGTGTTCGTGAACCGTTCGTCTTCGTCTCCTTTGAATTTTGTGTTCGCAAAACTTTTTGTGTTTCGTGTCTCCTGACTTTCATGTTTGCGAACATCTTCGTCAGGTTGAGGGCTGAAAGCTAGAAAGGCTTTCTAGTTAGAAACATTTTGTTTCTTCAGCTCCCTCTCAAAGCATGATAGCTTTACGATCCTGAGACTGCTCCTCTGTCTCTCAAAGAGTCCTTTGTCCAGGGCTTTGGTGAAGATGTCAACAACCATGTATTTCGTTCCGATGAAGGTGGTCTGCAACATCTTCTTTTCAATTAGATCCCTGACCAAGTGGTACTTGATTGCAATGTCCTTTATTCTGGAATGGAACACTGGATCTTTCATCAGGTGTATTGTAGAGGTGTTGTCCATCTGCAAGACCAGAGGCTCGTTCCTTGTTTCATCGCCAAATTATCTCGTTGGCCATCTTTGTTGCTGCAATGTACTTTGCTTCACATGATGTCTAGGCTACAACTGTCTGCTTCTTGTTGACCCAGAGAACTGCTGCTCTTGATGCGAAGGTGCACCGTCCTGAGACGTTTTTACAGTCGTCCTTGAGAGATGCCCAACTAGCATCGTTGTAGGAAAGCATCCTGAAACCTGCATCACGACAATAACACAAGCCATAATTTCTCGTCAATTGAAGATATTGCAAAATTCGTTTTGCAATCTTCTAATGTGTTGAGCCTGGATTCATGCAGAATTGGCTCATCCTGAATACTCCATAAGCAATATCAAGATGTGTGTTGTCTACAAGGTACATCAATGATCCTATCAGCTTTCTGTAAGGTGTGAGCTACATTTGTTCCCCTTCTTCCTCAGTCTTTGGACAGTCATCATTCGTCAGCACCGTCCCTACGAGCATTGGAGTGTTTGCCCCTTTGCAGTTCAGCATCCCAAAGTCCTCTAGGATCTTCTGGGTGTATCTGGACTGGTGAAGGTATAACTTACCTCCCTTGTAGTCCCTTTTAATTTGTAAGCCTATGTAATACTTGGCTTCTCCCATATCCACGATCTCGAAGTGTTTTGAGATGTCTGCCTTTACTTCAGCAATTAGCTGCTCACTCCTGCAAAGTATCAGAGTGTCGTCCACATACACAGCCACAGTGATGATCTGCCCATCTATAACTCTGACATACACATTGGAATCAGCCAACAGAGGCTTGAATCCTAATGATTTCAGGGCTTGATCTTTTTTGTTATACCATTGTCGGGCTGATTGTTTCAAACCGTAGATGCTTCTATGCATTCTGCATGCATAGTTAGGAAGTGAATTCGAGACATATTCTGGGGGTTGATCCATATGGACCTCTTCGTCTAGTTTGCCATGCAAGAAGGTTGTCTTCTCGCCCACAATGTGGATCCTGAGTTCATAAGCTACTGCATATGCAAATAACAGATGTAGGGACGAATGTTTGACGACAACTTCCTCAACCGACTTCCAAGAGGTCGTTCTTGATTCTGGTGCAACATCACATTTTGTTACAACTAGACTAAACATTTTAGACTTTCAAAAAACTGATTCATCGAGACACATAATTCTCAGAGATGGATCAAGGCATAAATTGAGTGGAACTGGAGTGCTATGGCTCACCACCAATGACAGAGATCGAAGATTGGATGATGCCTTGTATGTACCAACACTACAAAAGGACCTGTTATCAGTTGCAAAGATAGTAGATGTTGGGACGCGAGTGACTTTCACCAATGAAGCATGCAGTGTTGTCAAAGCCAGTACCAATAAACTAATCACTCAAGGAAGATATAGAGACAACCTGTATCATCTGAAGGTACGCCTATCAATAGAGTAGGCTCATCAAGTCCATGAGTCGATGGATGTTCTATGGCACATGAGACTGTGTCATATGAATTCAATGGTGTTGTACAAAGCAATCTAGCATGGAGCAATCACAGGAGTTAGCATCAAACAGGCAACCAGCTCGACATCCTGTGATGCATGCATCAAAGGCAAGATGTCACGTACACCCTTCACCAAGGATTCCTTAAGAGAAACAGGGCTCTTGGAATTGATACACTTTGACATTTAGGGCCATTGCATATTGGCGACGATGAGTCACTAGAAGCTTATTTTATGGATTTCAAATTGCAATATAGATGAAAAATATTTTGCTATTGAGTGCGACAATCTATCGAAAGGTGCCAAAGAACAACCAGACATAAGGGGTAGCACAAAAGGATAAAAAAAATATTCATTGCATGTTTGTCCAACTAAAGGCAAAATTTGCGCATTGAATTTTTTGAATATAACAACATTGCAGGTACATTGCATATCTCGTAAGAAAGAAAAAGGTCAAAAATATTCCATCGTACTTCAAGCTTTGGACACAGAGACATGATAAAGAAACTTGTATGTATTGTAAAGATTATCATTTTTAAGCCAAAATAAGTCTAAGTGAGTGGGAGAGAACAAACGATCCCTGGTGGATTGATTTTCCAAAAGGTTGTTGCCCCGAAAATGAAATGGAAAGCTATTGCATGCATAACAGTGGAGGTTTGTCTACTTCAAAAGTGTGGATGTTGATGTACCACACACCGAAAATTGAGATGGGCACTACATTGGAGATTAGATTAAAAGAAACAAAATTGTCTGGTCCAGAAATAACTCATAAATAATGACATCCCTTCCAATGACCAGTTTTCTAGTTGAAGGAATAAGCCTTGTTTGTTGCTGAAGAGCTACGTATCATCAACATACAAGGTGATGATAATGAAGAATTGCAGCACTGACTTTGAATAAACGTTGCAATCAACAGTGCTTGGTTTAAATCCTTGTTCAATGAGGAATGTGTTGACCCTCTGAAACCAAGCTCTGGTAGACTGTTTCAAGCCGTATAGTGCTTTATGGAGTTTACAGACATGATTCTTCATGATTTTCCAAAACGTATCCTTTGGGCTGGATCATGTAGATATATTCTTGTATAACTCCATTCAGATAGGCTGTTTGTACATCGAGTTGATGTACATCAAGGTCGGCAACTGCAGCATAAGATAGGAGCATTCAGATTGATGAATGTTTGATGACTGGACTAAAAGTCTCATTGTAGTCGACATTTGGGATCTGGGTGAATCCTTGTGCTACCAGTCTAGCCTTCCTTCGATCAATCGCTCTGTTGGCATTATATTTGATCTTAAAGATCCATTTGTAATCAATAATATTGCAGCCAATAGGAGCTTCGACTAATGATCAAGTCTGATTCTTGATCAGAGAGGAATACTCTCTGTCCATAGCTTCTCTCCAGAGATCAAAGTCTGGTTAGCTAAGTGCCTCTTCGATTGTCTTCGGTTCCTACATTAAAAGACAAGCAGACTCAAGAGTATACCCTGTGGGTTGTGTGCGCACTTGGCTTGATCTTCTGGGAGGATTCGACTGATGAACCACTCTTGGGATATGTTGTTGGGTAGCAGCAACATCTTCGTCTGATTCGCTATCTCGAAGTGGGTCAACGATAGACATTCCTAAGCCAGAAGCTCGGATTGTCATGTCAATGGCAGGTGATGAAGGTTCTTCTTGAGCAATATCCTTGCCTTTGAGGTTGATGAACTGATCCTCGATAAAGACTGTATCCCGGCTATACAAGATTTTTTGGGTATCAGGATCGTACAGCTTGTAGGTGTTATCAGACGAAGTATATCCGATCAGGATGGTCTTTAGACCTTGAAAGTCCAATTTTTTTCTTGTGTCCTTTGGGATCTGCTCATAGGCAATGTACCCAAACACTCTTAGGTTCTTCGAAGAAGGCTTGGAGCCTGTCCACACCTTGTGGGATGTCTTGTCTGAGAGGGCTTTGGTCGAACATCTGTTCTGGATGTAAGTTGTAGTGGAGATAGCTTCAGCCTAGAACCTCTTGGGCAACGATGCATGTGCTAGCATACACTTAGTAGATTCGGTCAGAGTTCGGTTCTTCCTCTCAGCTAAGCCATTAGACTGAGGACTGTAAGGAGTGATGAATTGCTGCTCAATGCCTTGGCTTTGGCAGTACTCCTTGAGCTCGACAGAGATATATTCTCCACCATTATCTGACCTTAGGGTCTTGATCATCCTTCCAGTCTCCTAGTCTGCACGCTCCTTGAAGATCTGAAGTAGTTGAAGGCTTCTAATTTCTTCTTTATGAAGTACACCATCGTTCTTCTCGAGAATTCGTCAATAAAGGTTATAAAATACTTGGCTTCTTTCAGTGAAGGATTTTTCATAGGGCCACAAATATCTGAATGTACAACATCTAGCAATCCTCTAGCAACATGCTGATGGCTTGACTTAAATGGCTTCCTAGTCTGTTTTCCAACTAGATAGTCTTGACAGATAGGTAGCTCGACTGTTTCGCAACAATAGTCGAGATCAAGAACAATAGATTGTCTAGACATTCGTTGTACAACAACATAATTTAAATGACCAAGTCTATAATGCCAAAGTAAACCTTTATTTGATTGAATTGAAGTACTGAGAGCTTGACTAGAGGCAGAAAAACAATGACTTAATTTATACAAGTATCCATGTCTCTTTCCGAGTGGTAGGATCTCGCCTGTCCTATCAACTACTTTACATTGATCACATTCGAATTCTACTCTGTGTCCTAGATCTGTGATTCTGCATACAGAGAGCAGATTCATGGATAACTTAGATACATACAGAACTTTGGAGAGTAGCCTAAATTGGTCATTTGCAAAGCATAATCTTACAGTTCCTTCACCTTCAATAGCTTGTGTGCTATTGTCACCAAGGTGAACAAATTTTTGGGTACTGTAAGGTGTATAGGACTCGAAACAGCCATTCAGGCTAGTCATGTGCTAAGTGGCTCCGAAATCTAGGAACAAAGAACTGTCGCCAGATGCTCCTTGATGGTTGGTCATGAAGACATCATGATCCACTTCTTGAATGGGCTGTGGAGCTTCTGCAGCTGCATTTTCCACTTGATTCGACTGTGCTTTGCTGTTATTCTTCGCTTGAAGTATTCGGCAGTCTTGTATTTCATGGTTGTTTCATTTGCAGTATCTATAGAACAGCTTTTTCTTTGTTTGCAGATTCAACTATTCCTTGTGCTGAGCTAGTTTCTAGTCTGGCTTTGATAGCTTTAGGCCTTTCTTCTTCTTCTGCTTTGTCGTGCCCTTGTTGGTGTACAAGGCGTGAGAATCAATTGAGAAACTTGAGGCTTCGTTTCTTCGTGTGTCTTCCTGCAACAACATAGTGATGACTCTTGAAGGAGTCAACTCTGGATGAGTCGTGATGATCATCACCCAGCTGTCGTAAGAACTTGGCAACCTTGTAAGCAGTTGCATCACTGCGTCTTGATCGTCTATGATAGATCCGACAGTAGCCATTTGTCTTAGCAAGTTCTTGAAATGATTAATGTGATTCTGCAGAGAATCACCATTCATCATCTTGAGGGAGTAAAATTTCTTCTTGAGATGTAGCTTAGAAGCTACATCTCGCACTTCGTATAGCGTACTCAACATGTCCCAGACTTCTTTCGATGTCTGAGCCTCGGATACATGGCCGATCTATGTATCTGTGATGTTGAGGATGATCAACGCAAAACCTTTTCCATCCTTCAGCTTCCATCTGGCGATTGTTGCGTCGTCCGCTCCGGGTTTTCCTTCTGCACCTTCAACAACATCGTACAATTCTTTTGCCATTAGTACAGTCTTCATCTTAAATTTTCACAGATGGTAATTGGCTCCATCAAGCTTGTCCATGAGAGGACTGGCTTTCCCTTGGGAATCCATGTGAAAGAATTAGTCTAAGTGATAGGAGAAACTATCACTGACTTAAGAATGAAAATTTGATACTGAAAAATACAAAACAAGAAAACAATTACTTTATCGGCTAGTAGAGTCTTGTACTGTGGGAGCTAATCAAGCTATAAAGATTGCTCTGATACCATGTTGGGAGAGAGGGAGGAAGAATAAATGACAAACACGAATGAGAAACTAACTCAAACAAGAAACGAACGAGAAGCGAACTCGAACAGAAAATGTTTGTGCGCAGCGGAATGAGTTAAATGACTCTCTCCCTAAGCATGACTACGCCTATCAGAATGAAGAGAACTTTAGTGATAGAAATCATAGTCATTCTAGATTACGTATCCAATCATTTAATGGATGAAGCACTAGATGAATAATTTGTCGCGAATTGCAAGACAAATTATCTGTCACAAATGATTCGCGAAGAACTAGACTGTGCTCAACTAATAATTAGTCGCAAATTATTCGCAAAAGACAAGAGTAAAAGTTAATTGTCTATTACCAGAAAGAGCAACAAGAAAGATCAGACAGAATGAAGAATAAGCATAGCAATATTGACAGATCTAAAACGCAGAACAAATGAACTGTATCAGATTAGGTATATCAAGTATACAAGTCAATAATGCGGTAGAGCACAAGACTGTAGCGGACAAAACCGCGTGTCCTAAAAAGCTTATTTCTATTTGTAATGAGGAATGAAACCTCTTCTCTTAGTCTCTTCTTCCCTCACTTGATCATCTGATCATCATCATTGAATACGCATATGGTATCCAATATATATACATAATATTACAAGTGTGCAGATGCGAAAGTACAAAGTGGATGTGCTGTCTGTAGGAGATCGTGGGTGGCTGCAATCGTTGTCCAATTTGTTAGCGCAACTGCATGGGGTGAGCATAAAAAGGGTGCGACGTCAGCCTTTATTGAAGTAAACGTTGGTGATGACACAAAAGTGCATCACTCTTACGAATGGCATTAGGATAAGATTTACAGGGTGCCTTATCTGTTAGGACACCTTTGGCATTCAGTAAGGTAGTGTCCCCTTTTCGCTTGTCACCATGACCTGTGTAAGAACACAGTGTTGCAATTCATTCGCCTTTTCTTCGTCTATGCAAATTTGCGTGTAGAAAATGCAAACTGCGTGACAACGTTAGAAAAATATGCAGCATGAATGGAGGTAGATTAAAATTGGGATTTAGGAGAGTAGGAGTAAATCCAGCAGATCAGATCTTTGTAAAAAGATTATTTAGGCTTTCTGGACTACCAAGTGATATATTTGTGATTGAGATCCTAAATTTACGGGTCACTTTTGGTCAGCTATATTCCATAAGCTTGAAACCTTGCTTAGTTTTAGTTCTTCTGATCATCTTGAATCAGATGGCCAGACTAAGAGAATTATTTAGACTATGGTGGATATGCTGAGAACTTATGTGTCTCACAAGCAATCTCAGTGGGAAGATTACATTCCTTAAATTGAGTTTGCTTATAACAGTAGAAAACATTTTGCTACTCGTTATAATCCGTTTATGCTGATGTACGGTTTTCAACCTAGATCTTCGATAAATGTGGAGACAAAGTCAGTTAAGATCCGGAAAGTTGCAAATTTCTTGCATGATATGCGTGAAATGTTGCAAGTGGCCCGTGATTGTATCTGGAGTGCTCAAGATAGAGCTAAGCACTATGCCGATCTTAAAAGGTCTCCCAGAGATTTTAAAGTTGATGACTGGGTATATCTTAGAATACCTAAGGATTCTAAGACTATGAGTACAGGGAAGCATTATAAATTGTCTACGAGATATTGTGGACCGTTTCAAATTATAAAGTTCATGCTCTACAGGTGTCCTTTTGGTTTGCATGTGATTGGAATCTTGAAGAACTTCACTTGGTGGTTCTTACAAGAATCATGTCACAAGTTTATGCTTTGGGTACAAACACTTTTTACCATGGTATCAATGGAGGCAAATTGATGGCAAGATGGGGAATTTGGCCTTCAAGTGCTAAAAGAAGAAGAATGATGAAAGAAATCAGAAGGAAAGACAAGTATGCTTCAACAATCAAGGTGGAGATGGCTTCATTAAGAAGAAGTCTCTCATGGCATCATGCATGGATGCACCAACAATTTATATGGAGGAAATCCCTTGGCGGATTGATATTGGGACAAAGTCACATATCACTTGCGAAAGGGAATATTTTTCTTCATTCACATCATATTCAAGCTCTAAAAAATCCATTCTTGGTTCAAATGGTGTTGAATATGTGATACATGGAATAGAAACCATTCCTATTTGAATATGTGAACGTGTTGTATGTCATTTTACTTTCTAGAAATGTGTTGAGTGTGATTCAATTAGTTGAAAAAGGATGTACTGTCAAGTTTGATTGAAATGTTTGCTTTATCATCAAAGGAGGGAAAGTCATTGCAAAAGGAATTAGAGATGGTAGGCTCTTTAAGCTTAGTATTTGTGTGAGAACTAATCACATGTTGAAAGTGAAGGAAGCCAAGGAGAGCTCATTTCCCAAGAGGAGAGGATGGAACACTCAAACCTGAATTCCATGGATGATGACTCTTATGTTCACATCAAGAATGATGTTTCTTACGTGATTGAAAGTGTTGCAAATGGTGGTGATTCCAAGGAGACTTCAAGGATCAAGGAGGAGAACCAAGAAGATGATCTTGAGGAGCCATCTCAAGGTTCAAGTGTGACAAGGATTGAGGAGGAGAGTCCTTCTTCTCAAGTTACGATTCCAAGAAGAATCTCAAGAGACATGGATGATCCTATTTGGCTCACATTTCAATGGAAAGAGGAGCACATTTCAAGTGGTATAAATCTCATGCTTGCTTCTCTTATGTCATTTGATAAATCAATTTGCTTTACTGAAACTCTTGCATCTTAAAATTGGAGTAAAGCCATACTAGTTGAGTATGATGTCTCTCTTTAGATCATCGTTGATGTTATTAATGGTTTGAAATTTATTTTAGATCAATTAAAAAGAAAATGGTTATTTCATCAAATGTATGCTCTTGGGTCTTGCAAGAGCAAGAGTGATTTGTTCACTCATAAAGCAAAAATTTGTCTTTTTTCATGTATTGAGGCAAATTGTAAAATCTTTACGAGAGTCAGTGAATCATCCTCTAAGGACACTTATCTCCATAATATGAGTTATTTAGTCTCATTAGATTTGGGATTAACATGGTAATCAAGCATGAAGATATGATGCAAACTCTTTGTTATTATAGCATGCATAATCTTGCCAATCTTGATGTGCCTAATTCTCAAGATCTTGGATCTTTGTGATCCTTATGAGTCAAGGACTCTTAATCTCATCATGGAGTTGCATCTATTTTAAGGAGGAGGAGCTTTTGGATCAATCCTGTTCTCCGAGGACGGAACAAATCAATGGAAAAGGTGAAAAGCTTCTCAAGATGCTTGGAGATGGTTCTCATTCAAAGAAGTCTTGTCATGACTATGGTGATCCTGCTGCAATTTTAGACTTATTGGCTGGTTTTCTCATCAATTTCATGCAAAAGGATCTACTTGAGAAGCTATTCTTAGCTACTTAAGTTTTGGAGGAAATTGGCATAATAATCAAGCTAAATATTGAGGAGTGTGAGGATTTTGCAAAGTCTAGCTTGATTGGTTTATATTTTAATGTACATATGTATTATAATTTCATGCACATTTGTAGGTCTCACATGTGTGGAGCATGTTCCCATGTGTGGAGGGTGGGTCTAATCATTTTAGTTCATTTATGTTGAGTTTGAATAGTCAATAGGCCTCAAAGTTGAGATCTAGTGACATAGCGACAATATTTGTCACATGATGTTAGGATTGAAATGCATCTATTTGGCCCAATCACCCTTAGAGGCATAGATCACAAGGCCAATCACTTGCACATCATGAGGCCCAATCAAATTGTGAGGTGAAAATCATGAGGCCCAATCATGATGAGAGGTGCAAATCTAGGGTCCAATCATGATGTAGAAAGGCATTCTCAAGCATTCCTCATCATAGATCTTGAGTTACTCCTTTATGAAAGTGCTCCCTTATTGTACATAAAAGATTTTGTGAAGCAATCTATGTGATACACATTGTTTTTCCTCTTATTCTCTCTCTACATAATGTGTCTCATGGATGGAGCAACTACTAATCTGTGCTTGGACAATCTATTTATAGATTTCATCTGTGTATTAATTACATTGAATGCTTGTCACCTAATTAGGAAAGCCATTGTACTTGGAAGTATATGGCTTTTGTGACAACTGTACATAGTGTATATGGTCAATAATTTAGCATCGTTAACATGGACAAGGACGTCGTCGATTCTTTCACTTTGCATTTTACGTGAAGTGGCTTTCTCTCACTTTGCAAATTTCGGAAAGTGACTATTGTTCATATCAATAAAAGTTTACTTTGGCACTATAGACTTGGTCATTTGAATTATGATTTTGTATCAGACATGTCTAAATGGTCTATCTTGACTATCTAGATAGGAAAGTTGAATTACCTATATGCCAAGATTGTATTATCAAGCTAGGGAACTTTTTAGATTAAGTCATTAGCATGTTGCTAAAGAACTATTAGATATTGTACATACGTGTGGCCAAATGCAAAATCTGTCATTGAAAAATGCCAAGTATTTAATCACTTTTATTGATGAATATTCCAAAAGAACAACATCGTGTTTTATCAAGCACAAATCAGAGGCATTCAACCTCTTTAACGTGTTCAAGGAGCATGCAAAGAAAGAGACTGGTTGTAATGATCGCCTTATGAAGATCTGACTAGATCCTATTGCAAAACAACCAAAAGGACACCTGCGAAGCAAAACAACCCATGCAAACCTAGATCCCTCCTAGAGTTTCCTCCTGGACCTATCCCCCAAGCCACAGTGAAGAACACAAGAGAGAGGAGGAGAAATTGGCTCAAGAATCTGAATTCACAATAGGAGGATGGGCAAGTTTCCAATGGACATATTCTCCTCAAGAGAGAGAGAGAGAATATTCTCCCTATGATTCCCATGCAACCTATATTGAGCTATTGACCTCCTATTCTTGCATTAAAGCAATCTTCACCATGCATGTGCTCCTATGTCCAATTATAGGTCTGGGCCCTCATATGATTATTAATTACTTGATACGACCACGTCCGGAATGATGTAACATAACTAATAATCACATACATCTGAAGTGACCGGCTATCCACGTCAGGAACTAATCTGATTCTCTTATATAGGACATGAACATAACATTCTTCCCCCCTTAGACAGTTCTATCCTCAGAATGGGTACAAGGGAAGATCAAATTTGTATGCTTTTAATTCTTTCCATGAATCATTATCCTCAATTTGATCGACCAACCTAAGCAAGCACACAGAGACATAACAATTTCTCAATTGTTTATCTCTGATCATGAGTAATCATTCAAGGTCCAAATGGATAAAATCTTCAATACAATGAGCGATAAATCTTCCAAATGGATAAAATCTTCAATACATCAAACTGTCATCATCATATAAAGCATATTTACATTATACAATGGATAGTAGTTGACCAAACTTGAAGATTAAGTTTAAAAGCTAACAAATCAATCATTTAACTTTCACTTTTACCCTGAAAATCAATCTTTAGTCTGACTTCAATATCAAACTAGTACTTAGAGGTGGAATAATTCTCAAATTATTTGTCTCTACACTGAAGTACTATATCGACCTTTAGAAGTACACTAAGAGATTAATTTCCCTAACGAGTTTGATTCTTTCCAATCTAATAACATCACCTTCATGTAACCTCAAATTTACATGAATCACTAGGTGAGTTTTCACCTTACATTGGAAATCAATGTTCAAAAGTTAAAGATTCGAAACAATTATAGTCCAAGACTATCTACAATTACTTGTAGACCTGTCATAAATGCTTTATCTTATGATTCGTCAATCATAATTTATCGGATTCTAGACCCATAATTAATAGAGATACTGGAATATATGCACGTGTCATACCACTCAAGAAATATAAGGAACATTCTAAAATCTTTTCCACAAGGAAAACTACTAGATTCCAAGAATATTTTCTCAACCCGATTCTTAACCAGAACATGAGTTCCAAATTCTACAATCAACCTAGTGATTAAAGACCAGTATAACATTTGTTTATAACAAATATAAACTTTCTACAATCACCTAAACCCACATCTAGAGATTATAAAGTTCTACTGAATTCCAAATAAATTCAGTGGTTATCCTTGACATTAGTTAGACTCTGTCATCCAATATGTATATATGAGCTCACTCAGATAAAGTCAATAACTTAGGGTATTTCTCCTTCAAGAAATATTCTATATCAAGAATCTTCTATAATCTATGCACAGTTCTCATAAATGAATCGGATCACTCACTAATCATGTGTCTTATAAGCAATATAGATCCAAATAAACGGTTCCCGGTGATTCTCTTCACACTGCTTATTCTGCCAATTAACTTCAAAACATGAGTAATCCAATTACTCAAGTCAATTGTAAATGATTCAGCAATCTTAAATGTTTAGGTGCAAATCTCAATTATACATGTATAACACCACATTTAGATCTTCTTCCAAACCATAAATAAGTTAATGAATTATCCTTTCAACAGAAAGAGACATTAACCTGCAAATAACTGTTCCTCACATTACTTATTCATATGTCTTTACACTCTGACTAGTTTAAGTATACGATATAAACTCAGTACATAGGAAACACATAGTAGATCCACAAGATTAGGATGTACATAAGCAACTTATCCAACTATGTTCCTATACATAAACATAGGCTATTAACTGATAGACATCCACAATCTGCATATGTTACTCACATAACTCACTGAGAATCTTGCAACTCAGCTACAAAAGAACTCTATTTCTCATGAGTAAGTAACATATCTAGGAAA
Source organism: Diphasiastrum complanatum (assembly GCA_029204225.1). Classification (NCBI taxonomy): domain Eukaryota; kingdom Viridiplantae; phylum Streptophyta; class Lycopodiopsida; order Lycopodiales; family Lycopodiaceae; genus Diphasiastrum; species Diphasiastrum complanatum. Next base: position 42,654,005 of record CM055094.1, read on the forward strand.
TCTTTGAAGTGAATAACTCCACATCACAAGTTTTTCAACCATCTGACTCTTATTAACAAAATTTCTTCAACCAATCAGCCTACACCAGATCTTAGCGTACAAACCAAGATTAGGCTAACTTATACAGACATCTTTGGACATAGAGTTAGGATTAAAGCTTCATTCCACTAATCCAATCCATAACAAAATGGTGCTTGGTAACAATCAGTGAACCTTAATTTAATCTTTACCACTACTTCCCATATTCATGAATATCTCACAGCTCTAACCCCAAAACTCCTCTAGTTCCAGATTAATCAAAATAATCACTTAGAGAGTTCCTCTATTTCATACTAGATAGCTTTACCTTTGCACACATACAAGATTTTTTCCCAAAATCAATGCAACTAGCTGATTTCTCGAAAGACTTATTCCTATCTTTTCTCCCCCCCCTTTTAAAAAGAAATTCATAATTTCGATTTAAAAGTTCCCAGGAGACAACGTATAAGATATCGAAGATTCGAAAAAGTCAGTAATGAGTATTCAATACTATTACAAACCGGACTTCTTCCTCAAAATCACATAATATTTTATCCCGAATGATAGAAATATTGCCTCTTAATAATCAAGTATCAAATAGAGACTAATGTTAGGGTTTAGGAAACCTAAATTTTGAGCCATATTCAAAAATCTTATATGGAAGTGCAATATCATATAACTATAATAGTCCTTCAGAACAGAGTTCTACACTGAAAGGAATTATATGAATCTTAATCCAATATGTATTAAGAAAGTTCTAAAGAGTAGAGGTCTAATATAATAGAGAAATAGATTTAAGGGCTTCCACATTTTGTAATTAATGAGATACCATTTAGGGAGCGATCTATATCTCATAATCCCCAAAATACCCTAAACAAAAACCAATGGACTTTGTTAGTATTACCATTACAGCAATCACTAACCATCGGTCTACAAATCATTCCACCCAAGAAATCTTTTTAGAATCACTGATGTCCCATACCACCAGCGTATCCTCCAAGAATCCTCTGCATCCAGATCTGTTTTGCCCAAAAAGTCAAAAAAGACTATTTGGCTATCCTATACCCATATATAGGATTAAATTCACAACCAATTCCAGGAGATAATCCTAACAATTGAAATCTCTCATGCTTCTTCAGTGTTACTCAAAGAATACCATTTCATATTGTACCCAACATGGACAAAACAGAATGTATCATCCAAGTACAGTCGAAATGCCATAAAAGTATTCACTAATCCAAAAGAAACATAGATTTCAACAAAATCGAATACATACCCTCCTAGATATCCAATATCTATTTCAGAATCGATAAAAAGAACTTAATTTTTTTAACAAGTTAGAACTTTGTTGGTTGTTACAATCATTATAGAGAAATACTTTATAACTGAAAAGAATCCAAATTACTAGATTTCTGTATGGAACACCTTTTATCTACTTTACCTTGCATGATCCAAATCCAATTACAAACAGAGATGGTTCCATAAATGAATTATCAGTCTTGCCACTACTTTTCCCTTATAATCCGCAAATTCTCAAAATTCTAATTCACACAGGGGAAAAGGAATCCAAATTCTTAGAGGCAGTCTTCTTAAATACTTTCCAATTTTATTCTCACTTGCAATTAGTTATAGTTCAGGATTTGAATGTAAATAAAATAATTGGATCATTAAAACCAACAATCATCTACATCTCAGACTTCCACTCTTTCCTCCTTTCCAAAAATGGTTCAGGTTAACAAAACCCCAAATTTGTACTAGGAAATAGTTCAATCTGGTATCAGTGGCTTTACACCAATCAACCCGATAGTTTTAAGTGCCGCACTTAATTTTTGGTTAATCCCCCTACGGATCAGCATAGAAACTATCCCAACTAAATTTACATAATTCTTGGTCCTTATTGATCCTTAAAACAAGAAATGCTCCTTAATTGACAGATTCACAAAATCTTCAACTAAAAGTGAAGGGTACAGTGATCTTAACAATCGACTAATTTCAACTCAGTAAGATCATTCACTTTATAAGTCATTTCTGTTTGATCAATAACCAATGAATTTGAACAAATCGCAAACGTCCATGGTTCCTTCAAATTTCACGTAAACTGGGATTTTCAATTTCCATTCAATATAGACCTAAACAGTGAAATTTGATCAAACATCAAAATGACAGTTTCACAATTACTATCTCATATTGGAAGGATTTCGAAACATCCAGCATGCATCCAACATGACATGCAGTGATTTCAATATAAAAATCAATTTTTACGTAAATTGCCAAGAAACTGGAAAATTAGCCCAGGGATTTTCAAAATCAGTTCGAAATGGACCAATTGTGAAAATTGATTAAGAAGATCGATTTATCAAATTCACAGATACTGTCACTTATTGAAACTCGACATGCACTGATGTTTTTGAAAAAACGAAAAAAAAAATCCCATAACTAGCCTAGCCACTAGGAAATCTGCTTTTTGATCAAGAATTGATGAAAATAGCTTCATGCAAAAAATCTTCTGATCAATCTACTGATTACGCATGCAACATGCATCCAAGCGTGCATACAGGTCTAACCATACATTTCCATCAACAAACAAGCACTACACTACTAGGTTACAAGCATGCATGCATTAGAACATTTTGAAAATTTTGCAAATTTTAGTTCAAAAATTGCCAAACTTCTAACAGCCATAACTTTCTCTACAGGACACCAAATTGGTCGTTGTAAAGCACAGTATAGAGGGAGATGGGTCTATAGGGCACTTGCCACATCACCTTGCCACCTAGGCTTCACACGTGCGTGTAGTAAATAAATGTAAAAACAATAGGTAGGAGGGTGTACTTTTGGAGAGAGAAATTATCAAAAATTCAACTCCAACCCAATAAGCCTTGGATCAGAGATTACAAGCACTCTACTAAGTTCATTAGAGAGGCATAGAAGCTTCTAACAGGGCAGCAAGCAATCATAGGCTCAGATCATGCAAAAAAATGCATTTTTGGCCTCCTTCAACAAGCAAAACCTCAACATGATGGTGTCTAATGCTCACCTATCCAAATTGGATGCATGATGGCTCAAAACAGACGCAATCCATCATATCTTTAAGCTTGTAACAAGAACCAACAGGTTCAAACCCCCAATTGAGAGGTACTCATGCTCAAAAATCACCAAAAATACACTAATTTTTGGTGTTTTGAGCCCCCTAATGGTGTCTAATCCCTACCAAACTTCATGACAACTCTAGGACAGCTTCATTACATCTCTGAAAACGTTCATACCAAGTCTTGGCAGAGAATTTTGAGATCTACCCCAAAATTTGTGTGGAAAATCCACAAATAATTGCTACATGCAAGCACTAAAGGTTTTGATGTGTCTTCAAGGGAATGTGTAGCTGATATCTTCACCAAAGCATTGGGAAAAGACTTGTTCATGAAGCATAGGACTTTACTTGGAGTATTATCAAAGTCTATGCTAAAACTAGTTGAAGAGGGAGTGTGAAAGATTCAACTAGTTTCATCACATTTTGCAATATTTCCATATTTGGCATATTGAGGCCAAAACTTGTTTTAGACTTAGAGGTTGACTTTTCAAAGTTCATTAGTCTAAATTTCATTCAAATAAATGTTTTTTGAAAGTGTGGGAAAGATAGAATGCGAGTTTGAGTAGATTCAATTTGAATAAGTTGGGTACATTGAATCTAGACCCAAAATTGGTAGGGTTAGCATTTTGGTGGGAAAGCCAAGTGGCCAAATAGGGTTTGGACCTGCTATAAAAGGATGTAACTCATGGAGAGAGTCATCTTATCTCTTATCTATCTCATTTCATGCTTATACATGGTTCTCTTGGGTTCTACTATCCATTGGTGCACTATCTTGGTGATTGCTCGCAATTCTATGTGTAGAATGGTCTATATTTGCTATTTTTGGATCCACACGTGTGAAATACAATAGCTTGCTGGTTTTGTACGGACAGCAATAGTACATAATCATTTCATTCAAGTTTGATCAAGTTCTATTAGTGTTTGCATCTCAAATTGTGTGTAGATGCTGATTTTTCTACATTGGTGAAATTGATAGTGTATTTCTCTTTCTAACCAAAGATCATTCAAGTAGATTGGATCTTAAGGATCTGAAATCTTTCACATATACTTGCTCATGCATCACTACCCAAACACTTATGGGTTAAAGTTGTTTCCACTACAGCTTACATCTAGAACATGTGTTCGCGACTAAGGCTCTCTCAGGTAAGACACCTTATGAAGTTTGGACAGGATCCAACCCATCAAAGAAGAACCTTCGAGTATTTGATTGTCTCGCCTACGCGTAGATCTTGAAAGAGACAAGGAAGAAATTGGACTTCCAAAGTCTCAAATCCATCCTTATCAGTTATACTTCTTTTGACAAACACCTACAAGTTGTATGACTCCGATACCCAGTAGATCCTTTTCAACAGGAATATATTTTTTATTGAGAGTGTTTTTTGAAGAAGAGGATCTGTAGGCCATTCTTCAAGCCAAAACAATGCAACCTGCAAGATCTTTTGTGGCAATACTTTCTTTACCTACTGTCCCTCTTGATTTTGGTGATATCTTGGGCATTCATTCACACCTAGGAAAGATGATCAAAAATATGATAGAGGAGAAAGCAGCGCGGGATAAGCACATCTCGGAGTTGGATTCAAAAAATACTTTAATCAGCCAAAAGCTAATTCAACTCAACAGAGAACTCCAAATTGCCAAGCAGCATGAACGAAAGGCAACGATAGACCTCAAGCAGGCCCAACAACATGTAGATTCCCTTCAAGATGATGTGGGCAAGTTATAGAAAGCATTGGGGACTGCACAAGATCAAATTGACAAAGTCGTCCAGGATGCCAAATTGTAGATTCCGCTCTTATAGGGGCAACTAGAAATGCAATGTTAGAAAAAAACGGATCTTGAAATAATTGGATACTATAGTAGAGGAGCGCAATCATTTGTTGCACACAGTGATAACATATCATCTAGTGTCTCAAGAAGAAATCAACTAACTCCTCATGAAAGTGAAAAGCTACAAATCCACTCTATTTGGGTTCCAACAACAGTTTGATGCATTCAAGAAAGAGGCCGCAACAGAATTATCAAAGGCCAAGGAGATAACCAAGGGCTATGAATAGTCAATTGTCGCGGTTCTTCAAATAACTCCTCAAATCCCGATACCGATCATGCCAGCATTCTCACCGCAACAAGATATGGATCACAGGTAGGATGATTCGGCCATTGGACTGATGGATGTTGATCCATCTCAAGCAATTGAGATTCAGGAGATATCCACATTTTGGCAAGAAAAGACAAGGTAAGATAAGCAGAAACGACGATTAGAGAGCTTGGAAAATAATCAAAAAGCTGTTTGGAAGTTTTGGAAAAGTATAGTCATAGAAAAAAATTTGCAAGAGCTTCGCTAGCACTGGTGAGAAATGGATTCAAAATGGGCCCTTTTATAGGCTAATTTGGAGGGAATATTAGACAAAGCATTGGTTTGGTTGTTTAGCTCTGAACAAGAATTTACAGACATGGTCAGTATTATGAAAATAGCTTCCAGAATTCTCTACGAAGATTCCTGAATAGGGTAGCTCGACGAAGGTTTTGAAGGTCTGGTGAAGGAAGGTTCAACCCTCATCTAAGTGCATCCTTCGCTTATGTACTGCATTTAATGACAATTTTCAGGGTTTCAACCTCGTGATATCTAATTTTGATGTTTTGAATCCATCTTTAAGGTCGACGACGGTTCATAATGAGTGCATCATGCTCGAAGAAGGTTCTCAATGTGACATAGAGCTTAGCTCTCACATAATAGGCATTGTTGGTACAAACTAACTTTCGCTCAACTCAGTATAGGTATATTTGAGCTAAATTTATCATCTGACAACTCGGCGAAGGTCAATATGATAGTTTGAATCAAAATATAATCTTGATAGTGATTGTTAGGTCACTTTTTCTCAACAATTGATTCTTGAACATATTTTCCTTCCTCTTTTTCTGATGATGACTTTTCTTACTTTTGCTCAGCATTTTTTCTCTTTTTCATTTTTTAATTTTTCTGCATTTTTATAATAACAAAATTGCAAAATTATATATAGATAAAAAGATCAAATCTTCAATCAGGCTAGGGATCAAGCTGCCAAAACTTATGTAATCGGCTGCCATTCATAAGGGTATCAAATCTTCATCCATCAAGGTGTTCCAAGACCATCGCTCCATATGATAGAATTTATTTTACTCTTTGTGGTCCTTCACCTATAAATTTCAATTTCCCTTTAATAAGTTTCATTTTATACATCAAGGCAAGATCTCCTTTCTTCAGATCCTTCTTATGTAATTGACGATCATGTCATATTAATAGCTAGGAGAAGAGAAGGACCAACCAGATCCAAATGTGCCAGGAAAAAATCCGGAGTGACACCATCTGAAACGGGATTCTTATCTCTGTTAAAAGACTTAAGCGTTGAATGTAATTCCTCAAGGTAAAGAGAAGAAGAAAGAGAGTTAGACTCATCAATAGAAAGGGGTGAAGGAAAGATGCAGTGAAGAAATAAGTCCTAGCTGGAGGGGAGGGTGCGAGAAAGGATGGGATTAAAAAGAGCCAAAAAAATACTGGTAGAAAGCTTTACACATGGTTTCAGAGGAAGACAAGGGAGAACCATTAATGATCACTCCAATAGTCTTCACGTCGAACTCTATGCAAAGACTTAAGCTTTCTGAAGAAGAAACCTGAAGGAAGATCACCCTCTCTAAGACAATTTAGGTGCGTTCCCTTGCGCAAAATAACAGCATTAGAATGATCAAGAACCTTGAGTTGATTGGAGGCAACAATAAATTCATCTGCTCGAAGAAAAAAGTCAGAAGCACAAGCTCTATCTAAAGAGATCAGGGAGAGCGTTTGCTAAAGAGAGGTCTCAAGAGAAGAATAATAGGATTTGGCCAATTTACCTTGCAACCAGATAAAGAAACACGAGCAATCAATGATGTCATCCAAGTTCAAAAGGGCAAAGATTTTAGTGGCAAGGTCAGAGCGGATATTTTCATTCCAGATGAGGGACTTATTCATGATGTAAACAGAATAGCGTTTAGAGGTCTTGGTAGGGAAAAGCCTGAGGAGAAGATTGACGGAAGGTTGTCAAAGAGAGGGAAAGAGGGAATAGTAGTACAGGAAGTCACGCTAGCCCAGTTGCCAAGATTCGATAGATGAAAAACTTTTTAATGTTCTTGAAATAAGAGACTTCAAAGTATAGCAACATTCCGAGAAAAAAAAAAATTATAGTGACATTTGGCTACTTGTTTGAAAACTTGAACATGTATATTTAATGTTTTCCATAAAGCTATTTTCAAAGATCCTTATTTGTACCACATGAAATCAACGAATGATATGAAAAGAAATACATAAGTAATGAGACGAAGAGAATGATAATTGAATTTTTATTTATTTTTTGCTAATTTTTCTACAAAATGTGCATATATGCATCCTTCGTGCTAAAAGCATAACTAATAGAAAAGCTTGTGTATTATCACACAATACATGCTTGGAACACTAAGCCAAGATTAACTTTGAAAGAGGCTATTTCTAGATTAGAAGATGTTCTGTTTAAAACAAGCATTCATAAAAAAGCATGTCACTCTAGAAAAACTAGAAACCTACATTATAATTCAAACATTGACAAACAAAAGGCATGTAAGTTTTTTTTAGACAACTCCATAAAGTCATATGTCATAAGTTACTAGATAGTTTCAATTATGTATTAGTTTTTTCTTTGATATTTTTCAATCATTCATTAGTTGTTTTTGGTCAATGTGCTTCGAAAATTATTGTTCAAGTACATTCCGACTTTGTTTTTCTTGAAACGGATTTTGAGCCATGAACCATGATCATCGCTAATGACCTTAGAGTAACATGTGACTCCATACAAAAAGTAGGTCACTTTTGAATATAATTTTACTGGTCGAAAGATCGTGAATCAATGACAAGAAAATCATATTGCAGTAGCTTATATCTCTAGTTGTATTATGCAACAAAATGTGAACAAAATACACCAAAATGTAACCCAGAAATAATCTCGAATACAACCCACTTTGCATGTCAAAGCCTCAAATTACCTCTGGGTTGAATTTAACAAGGAAGATAAAACACACCCACCTTGATTCAAAAAAAAATTCAAGGAGATCAAACTTCATCAATGATTAGGTGTGGGGCCATCCAAACAAAGTGTAGCAAGGCTCATCAAAGGATGTCTATAATCATCAATTCAATTGTTGTATTTGAGAGGACTTGAATACATGTCCTTGAGCACAATAATAATATGCATAGGAGGATATGTACATTTCTAACACTTTTGGAGCATGTAGCCACCTTGTCACTCCATATATCCTCTTATCCACCCATGTCAAACATAAGCTACAAACTTTCCATTTTAAAAAATTGTTGAAACTTTTGAAATATAGCCTCTTGTAGCATTTGCAACCTCTTCCATCTGAAATTATGGATCAACACCTTGCATGTGCTGTGTGATTAAGGCTTGGCCTCGTGTAAATACTTCAGGTTTGTAACTACAATGCACTTTTTACTTTGAATAAAATATGAATTGTTGCCAATATTGGGACTCATATCCTAGTTTCTTTATCAGAATACGGAGACTCTAGCCCCCTTCTAGCCCTTTTTTTTTTTTCTAACACTGATGTTGCTTGTCACCGTCTCCACATCTCATGTGACCTAGACTTTTACCATCTGGCAATCCCATGACACATTATAATATTGCAACTAATGATTTGTAAGCTTTTACTAAAGCTTATAAAAACAAGTCAAAAAGTGCTACTTGGTGTTGAATTTGCAATTCTTTAGTTCAAAGTTTTGACTCTAGTAACATTGCTGAGAACTCTGAAGTGCTCTAAATATGCAGCAGGATGCTGCTTCATCTTTATTTCAATGTTCTGAGATACCTTTCTTGTGGCTAGCTGTAATTTGTCATTGGTACAACTCAAAAAGTAGGAAAGCAGTTTAGTTACTAGTAAAGGAGACTTTAAAGTTTTGAAATCGGTCCAGCTCAGTTCCTGAAGATATGTGGCTTATGTAGCTAAATCTGCTTAGAATTTGGAAACCAGAAGACTAGCTAAAACGAAATTATAGTTACAGCATTAAAAAGCTGCAAAACACATGAAAGTATCTTCACTTCGATTTCTCTTAGGGCATACAAGCTAGTGAATTTCATGCACTATAGCTCCAACAAGTTTGATATATTGTACATTGTTGCTGCTTATAGAACCTTTGATGTAACAAATGACCTTACCAATACATATACAAACCCCCCTTCAACACCAAAACCTGATTAGAAAAAAGGGACTGAGTTCAAAAAGGGTACCCACTGCTAACGAAAACAACAGCCATGAAGCTTCCTTTTTCTAGTTCCTATTCCTATTTACCCATGGCTGCTTTTTGTACGTGAGAAGAACCTCGCAAATCCGGAATTGCTTAGCTTTTCAGATGGTGAGCATTCAAGGATTTTGACAAGTCAGCCATTGCATTCAAGGTCTTGCTTTTGGATGGTCGGAACATAAGAGGTAACCTACCTGGTGATGGAGAGCTAGGAAAATTTCTTCTGGACATATGCATGCTCCCTCTCAGATCTGAATCAGATGAAAGAAAGACATTGCTTCTACACAGTTCGGAATCCTTGGCCATTTGTACTCCCCCAGTTCTATGTACAGGCTCAAGCTCTAAAGGTTTTGGTGAGCTCCTTGAAACTTCCTGATTTTTCTTATGTTTCTCATGAGCAGAGAGCCTTTGTGCTTCAACTTGGGTACTACCCACAATAGCTTGAATCTCTTCATTGGATGAATAGAGGAGATCTATGTCAGCATTTACCTCAATAGTAGCCACAGAATTTATACTCTCACCGTTTGTAGGTGAAGCAAGAACTTTCAGTTGTCTCCCTAGAGCAAAGATTGTCCTTTGGCACTCAACTAACTTTTGAGCAGCTTCCGCTATTTCTCGCTCCTGCATAGCAACACCCAGTGTTATGATACAAACTCATCTGGTAAAGCTTCAGAAAGAAATTAATTTGGAGCATGTCAAGCAGCTCAAATTTTTGAACAAAAAGATCTCTCGGTAGCTATGACTATTTCTGTAATTGTATATTGGATTTTCAGAAGTAAGATATTCCACTTAGCTTTTCTGGGATAGATATGGTAATTTGCATTGCCCAATAATAGATTCAAGTTCCTCTATGCCAAACCTACAAATGCCATTGTATGAACAGATAAAGAAACATAAGCATCATCTGTAATCAGTAATGTCTTAGCTTTCCAACCATTGCAAATGAAGTTACTGCCATATGCAAAGACCAACCTTTCCCTAATACTCAGCAATGCATAAACCCGAATTGTTACCATTGATGTTTTACAAGTAATTATCAAAAGACGTCTTCAAATATCTTAGCATATAAACACGAACACTTTTCAATAAGGTCTCTTTTCAAGCCCAGCTTGGAGTAAACATGTTGCAGAATTTTGTGACTCTCTCTCTCTCTCTCTCTCTCTCTCTCTCTCTCTCTCTCTCTCTCTCTCTCTCTCTCTCTCTCTCTCTCTCTCTCTCTCTCTCTCTCTCTCTCTCTCTCTCTCTCTCTCTCTCTCTCTCTTCTCCGTAAGTTTATTCGGGATGCCCTGAGTAAATGCAAACTGTTTGACACCATCGTCACCCCTTCAGTCTTGTATGCGGTAGAGATATGGTGTACAATACTATCATCTTCACACGGTCCAGCATTTCACGCTTACAGACCACCATGTTAGCTCGCATGATCCGAGCGAAGCCCTCGGTTCCACATGAGATCATCCTTGCGGAGTTTTTCACCCCCCCATTCAAATTGAGGCAACCTTCCAGCTTATCACGTACATCCAGAGAACTCAGGCACTTCCTGATACAGAGCAGAGATATACGCGGCTTGCACTCATGTCCTCTCGTCACCTTCAGACTCAAGGATACCGGTTATCATGGTTCTCTCAGGCATCACACTTCCTCCTAGAAGCATTTGGTATCACTATCACTGATCTCCCTTTGGGTACACACTAGTACATTAGACGTTTTCTATATAGAGCATATCTCAACCGTACTTGGCGACACCAGTTGGGGGTTAAGCCTGACTACTACCAGACTCACTTTCTAGAGCAGGATGCCGCTGGTCTTCCAGTTTTACCTCGCTATTTGTCCTCTGGACTATCACAATCTTCGTTTCACTTTGGGACAGTTCAGAGTCTCCTCACATCAGTTGGCTATTGAGACAGGCAGATTCCAGGGTACACCACAAGAGGAGAGACTATGCCTGCTATGTCCCCTACATGAGATAGAGTCCGAGGAGCATTTCATCTTTAGATGCCCCATATATTATGAGATTAGAGGGAGATAGCACTATCTATTTTGTGACATGCCTACTACACTCAAAGCACTGATTGGATATGAGGACTCTCATTGTCTCGCACTTATGCTACGAGAGATGGTCTTGCTGCGCCAGGATATGTACCAGTCAGCTCTCAGGCTCACAAATTACGTTTTTCTTCACTAGGAGACGGACACGGTCTGATGACGATGACGACAACATACCACCTCACAAATGTCAGAGACAATGTATCACTCATTGTCATGCAGCAGTTCGCACTTCCTGCCTTGTTATGAGAGCACACAATTTCCACCCTCCTAGATGACGTTAGCGACGGTCCATATTACCTTTTGTTACAGCTCGTATCACATGTTTTTTCAGCAGCAGCACTCTATGATATTACTCCACTCCTGGCAACTATTTTGCTCCCACTTATGGACAGTTGGCAGTTTGTAGTTTACAGTTACATTACTCATTTCTCTTTTATGCATAGTTTTTTCTTGGAGACGTTTATGCTTCCCATGGTTTTCACATACTTGACATGTACTCCTTTTGGTCTTATATGCCTTTTGGCATGGAAAACACATTAGTAAAGCTTTCTCTCTCTCTCTCTCTCTCTCTCTCTCTCTCTCTCTCTCTCTCTCTCTCTCTCTCTCTCTCTCTCTCTCTCTCTCTCTCTCTCTCTCTCTCTCTCTCTCTCTCTCTCTCTCTCTCTCTCATGGAATTGTTCTCGGGCACCAGCGGACACACTATAAACTGTTGCTAGAAAATCGAATTTTTTTTCTCAAGCGGGCCAATTTGAACATAAACATCTGATTCGAACGGTCTGTACGAAACAGATCGTTTTGAATCGACAATTCATTCAAAGAATCACAATTCGATGAAACATTGGATAGGAGTGGTTTCATCACCCCTTACATGCCATTATGGAGAAGTGAGCAATAGTACAATGATAGGAAGCTCATAGATGGCCAGAGTTTATCTTGATGTACAAGAGCAAGATATAAGCTCTTGGATGAGTGAGCTCCACATATTCTGTGGGGAGACCAGGACTTCTCCATTGGGCCTACATAGTTGGAAGAGGGTAATTTACTACAATCCATTTTCATTGCTATTGTTCAATTTTATTATTAGATTTTAGAACCGCTTTTTGATGAATCGTGAAATCAGTTCCTTGTTTTTTACAGAGGTTCTAGTGCCACCTCACCTGACGTAATTTATGTAAATTGGTTTTTACATCTGACTCTGCCCAAAACATACGTCCAATTGCAGCAACCTTCCACACAGAACGTTGCTGCAAAACTGAGCATTAAAAAATTGCCACATGTCATGCATCGCTGCAAAACTGAAACCAAAACTGCCACATATCATTCATTTGACCGTAAAAAACAAAAGTTCAAGAGCATACAGGACTTGAAACCTGATATATCCTTTTACTTTTATTTGCTTTTGTAGGACATTGCCAGTTGCAGCTTTCACTGCAAAATCTAAACAGTGACTCAGAGTCAGCATCAAGCAGTGACCTGAGTGCAGATGGGTATTGAGTCCTGTCAGCTCTGCTTGTACTTCAGTGCAATTCTGTTGTATTATCAATATTATAATCTCACATTCCTCCCTAGCCATGGATCTAGTGGTCCTACGCTGCCTCCCATTATGACATGCCAGGTCCCGATGATACTCTGAAAAGATCTCATCATCTGCCACAACCTAACATAGGGTGAAGCAAATGAGCAACTACGTGTATGGGCTTGTGAAAGAACTTCACCTGTCAAGCCACTTCTCTCGGGTAGCTGACATCCTACATAAATCAGAAAAGTAATCACTGCATTGCAGGAAAAGACAACTCAAGAATGCTAAAAGCTTCCACAAAACAAATGCACCAAATAGATTACAAAAAAGGTGTACTTGTGCTCATCAAAAACGATCGTTGAAGGTTCTACCCGATCCCGTCCATAAACTCGTAAATGAGGCCAAGTGTAGAACCCTCTCGATCCACCAACCTCAGTACATGGTACACTGGTTGTAGGACCTCGACCAACTGCTCACCTATCGCCAGAAATTGTCGCAGAAGCGAGGCTGTTTTCTTTTTCGTCTTCGTCTTCTTATTCGCGAACAATTTTGTGTGTTTGAATTTTCTTTTTGTGCAGAAGTTGTTTACAAGATCCCAGACACACAACTACACATCACAGGACACATTCTATTCTAGCAATCATGACAAATTGACAGCACAAGCCAGGGAGATGCACGAAAATAGAGCGACTGTATTATAGTTTAGTTTTTAGAGTGAGATCGTCAGTGTATCGCTCGTTGGCGGAATGACACTTTGCTCTTTCGCTGTGTTCTGGTCGTTGGCAGACTTTCATGCACAACTATCGTCTCTAGTATTTTCTTTCTGCTCTACTTGCTACCTCTCTCTCTCTGTCACTTACAGATCTCTTTTTCATTCTATTCTTTATGATCCAGAGAGGATCGTTTTTACCTCCACAGTGTGGAGTTTACAAGATGGCTAAACGTAGAATCTCAAGACTAGTTAATGCCAATCAACTAGTTAGTTAGTTTCCGTCGTTGCCATTCGTTTCAGCTAGGCGTGAAGTCTATGACTCCAAGCCCGTTGAGCTGCCAGCTGGCAACGCAAAAGATTCCTCTTTGTCTCTTTCGTAGTTTTTCGTTTCTGGAGGAGTTTACGATTCGCGAATCGTTCATGCTTCGAGTCAAGGGACGTTGACTGTCGTGAATTGTTCGACCTTCGCTTCGTGTTCGTGCTGCGACAAAGTTGCAAGAGTTCACCATTTCTGACACCCCCTCTTGAACCTTGCAACTTTGTACATTTAATCCAATTGTCTTTCTTTGCTTGGCAAAGAGTGGCTTGTCAAGCGGTTTCGTGAGCAGATCTGCAATCAAATATATATTTTCTGATTTTATATATTGGACCTGGAGCTCTCCTTTCGAGATCAAATCTCAAATGTGATGGTACTTCAGAGGTATGTGCTTTGTCTTTGAATGGAAAACAGGATCTTGGGACAGATAGATGGCACTTTGAGAGTCCATCATCATCGTGCTTGGCCCCTCTCGTGGTATCCCGATTGCCTCCAGCATCATCTGTAGCCACACTACCTCATTCGCGACCTTTGAAGCTGCGACATATTTGGCTTCGCAAGAGGATTGAGCCACCAAGGTTTGCTTTTTGCATATCCAGCTGATTGCAGCTCCCCACGCTATTGTAGATCCTCCAGTAATGGACTTGCTGTCATCTTTGCAACTCGCCCAACTTGCATCACTGTAGTGGTGTAGCTCGAATCCTTTTCTTCATTTTCAGCTCTGTAGGTTAATCCAACATTCTAGGTACCTTTCAGATACTATAGGATTCGTTTTGCCATTTGCCAATGTGCCATGCCAAGATTGGAAGAGAATTGGCTCAGGGCGTAAATAGAGAAAGCCAGATCGGGTCTGGTACAAATTGTCAAGTACATCAGACTACCGATTAAGTTCTGGTAGGGTATACCTGCCATCTTCTGTTCTTCTTCTTCCGTTTTTGGGCAATCCTGCTTCGTGAGCTTGGCTCCAGCTATCATTGGTGTGGCCTTTTCTTTGCAGTTCATCATGTGGTACTGATTTAGCACCTTTCTGGCATATTCTAACTGACTCAAGTGCATTTCCTCCTTTGTTCGATCTCTTCTGATCTCCAGCCCTAGGCATTTTGTTGCTTCTCCGAGATCTGTGATTTCGTGGCTTTCAGATTTCTGACTTTTCGTGTCTTTGATCAGCATCAAGGAATTTCCTATCATCAGCGAATCATTCACGAAAATGGTCAGTATCACAAAATCCTTTCCTACTCTTTTAATGTAGACATTGCAGTCTGGTTGAGTAGGATAGAAGTCTAGAGACTTCAGAAGACCATCAAGCTTTTTATACCAGGCTCGTGATGCATGTTTTAGACCGTAGATGCATCTCTGCAATCGACAGACATATTGTCTGTTGTCGGGGTCTTCATAGCCTTCAGGTTGCTTCATGAAGATTTCTTCCTCTAGATTTCCATGGAGAAAGGTTATCTTCACGTCAATCTAGTGAATTTCCAGATTGTACTGGGCGTATGCAAGGAGTAGCCTTATGCTTGTCATCTTGACCATGGGTGAATATGTGTCAAAATAATCGACACCATATCTCTGCGTGTAGCCCTTCGCGACAAACCTGGCCTTGTAGCGGCCAATGGTGCCATCTAATTTCATCTTTTTCTTATACATCCACTTGCAGTCGACTGTCTTTCTGTTTTTTGGCAGTGGCTCTAATGTCCATGCCTCGTTTCGCCTCATCGACTCCATCTCCTCTGAAATTGCCTACTTCCAAGATTCTCCCTATGGACTCTGGATAGCCTCTTGGTATGTTGTTGGCTCTTCTGTGAAGCTGCAGTATTCAAATTGCATGTCTTCGCTCCATTGAAGATTGTCAGAGTAGCGATCTAGAGGTCTTCTTTGTCTTGTTGACCTTCGAGGTTCGTTTCGTCACTGCTCGAATGTTTGTTGTTCGTGGGATTGATCCTCTGCTTCCTGCGGCTCTGGAGTCTGCGGCTCTACATTTCTGATTTGATGTTTGTCCTTGATCTCCCTCTTGAATATGTGAAGATCTCATGGCCTCTTTCGTCTTTCAGTCCAGGGAATGTGGACTGATCGAACTTCACATCTCTGCTCGAAACAACCTTCTTCGTGGTTGGGTTGTAGAGCCTGTACACATGTGTTCCGTTCGAGTAGCCGACCATGATTCTTTGCTTAGATTTGTCATCGAGCTTGCTTCATTTTTCTTTGGGAATGTGCTTGTATGCTGCACATCCAAACACACGTACGTATGACAGATAGGGCTTTTTGCCTGTCCACATTTCGTATGGTGTTTTGTTTTCCAACGCTATCGTTGTAGATTTGTTCTGCAGGTGTACAGCTGCAGCTATTGCCTCAAACCAGAATCGACCTGGCAATTGAGCCTGTGCCATCATGCATCTAGCTGCTTCGACTAGCGTTCTGTTTCTTCTTTCTGCCACATCGTTGTATTCTGATGTGTATGCAAGAGTGAACTGGTGTTCTATCCCCTGTTCTTTGCAGAATCTTGAGAATTTTGTGCTTTTGTATTCACCCCCGTTGTCAGATCTAAGGATCTATATCTTTTTCGAGGTGTGTCGCTCTACAAATGCCACAAACTTCTTGAAGGAATCAAACACTTCGGATTTCTTCTTCAAGTAGTAGATCGTGGTCATCCGGCTGTAATCATCTATGAACGTCAGAAAATATCTCAAACCTGAGAGCAAATCCATCTTCATCGGTCCACAGACATCAGAGTGGACGAGCTCAAGAACTTCCTTGGCTCTTCTTCCCTCATGCGTGAATGGATTCCGATGTTGCTTGCCTTTCTAACAAGCTTCGCAGAACTCAGTTTCGGGCCTTGAAATTTTGAGACCTGTGACAATGTCTTTTCTGCTCATGTCGTACAGGCTCTGCATGTTCAGATGATACATTCTCCTATGCCAGAGCTGATCTTCATTTTCTGATCCATTCAATATGCTATCAGAGTTGCTGACTATTTTTGCCTGGTAGAGATTTCCTTCTCTGCATCTGACCGTCAGCAACTTGTTTGTCGTCTTCTCGATCATACGGCAAGTGTTGCAAAGCTTCGTCACCTCTTTCAGCATCCTTTGATGACTCTGCAACATTTGTCTTTTCAGCTTTTTTTTTTCTTTTTGGGTTAAATCTGCAATTGTATGCAAAATGCCCTTTCTTCTTGCAGTGCATGCAAGGTATTGCTGGATTAAACCAGCATTTGTTGGCCGTATGGCCTGGTTTGTGGCAGTGATCGCAGGAAGAAGATTGCTGATTCGAGGACTTCGTCTTCTCAAATCTTGGCTTGCTTTTGTTTTTCTTCTTTTCTTTCGTGAAGAGAGCTTTCTCTTGATCACTGCTTCCCTCTCCTTCGTCTCTCATCAGTCTCTCATCAGCGACAAGACTGAATGCTTTGTCGAATGTCATATCTGGTAGACTCACTATGAACATTCTCAGCGGCTGATAGGACGTCGATAGAGATTTCATGAAGTTCATCAGCTGTTGTGGTGCTGGGACCTGGTGCTCCTGTCCTAATGCAGCGAGTTGAGCGAAGATCGTTCTGATCTTCTCAACATGCTGATCCAACTGGTTGTCATCCCACCGTACGGATTGCAACTGATTGTGAAGGTGCATGACTGAAACTGCAGTCCTCACTTCATACTTTTGTTTCAATCTTTCCCATGCTGCATGGCTGCTTTCGCAGTCTGCAATCTGCATGAGTAGATCTTCATTTATGGATGAAACGATGATCGCCATTGCGCGCTCATCTTTTCTGATCCACTCAGCTCACCTCGGGTCTCCCTCTGGAGGCTGCACCTCTGAGAGCGGTCACCGACCAGATGCCTTTGCCCTTCAAAAGCGTTTTGATTTTGAATTTCCAGATTCTGTAATTTGCGCCATTGAGACTAATTGCTATTCTTGTCTGGATTGTTGTAGCTATATTGTGTTGTCTGGAAGAATCACTGCTGGGATATCAGTAGTGATAACCTATGGGCTCTGATACCATGTGGCGGAAGCGAGGCTGTTTTCTTTTTCGTCTTCATCTTCTTATTCGCGAACAATTTTGTGTGTTTGAGTTTTCTTTTTGTGCGGAAGTTGTTTATAGAATCCCAGACACGCGACTACACATCACAGGACACATTCTATTCTAGCAATCTTGACAAATTGACAGTACAAGACAGGGAGATGCATGAAAATAGAGCGACTGTATTATAGTTTAGTTTTTAGAGCGAGATCGTCAGTGTCTCGCTCGTTGGCGGAATGACACTCTGCTCTTTCGCTGTGTTCTGCTCATTGGCAGACTTTCATGCACAGCTATCATTTCTAGTATTTTCTTTCTGCTCTACTTGCTACCTCTCTCTCTCTGTCACTTACAGATCTCTTTTTCATTCTATTCTTTATGATCCAGAGAGGATCACTTT
Organism: Diphasiastrum complanatum; assembly: GCA_029204225.1. Classification (NCBI taxonomy): domain Eukaryota; kingdom Viridiplantae; phylum Streptophyta; class Lycopodiopsida; order Lycopodiales; family Lycopodiaceae; genus Diphasiastrum; species Diphasiastrum complanatum. Next base: position 42,672,411 of record CM055094.1, read on the forward strand.
TACCTCCACAGTGTGGAGTTTACAAGATGGCTAAACGTAGAATCTCAAGACTAGTTAATGCCAATCAACTAGTTAGTTAGTCTTCGTCGTTGCCATTCGTTTCAGTTTGGCGTGAAGTCTGTGACTCCAAGCTCGTTGAGCTGCCAGCTGACAGCGTGAAAGATTCTTCTTCGTCTCTTTCGTAGTTTTTTGTTTCTGGAGGTGTTTACGATTCACGAACGATTCGTGAATCGTTCGTGCTTCGAGTCAAGGGACGTTGACTACCGCAAATTGTTCGACCTTCGCTTCGTGTTCGTGCTGCAACAAAGTTGCAGGAGTTCACCATTTCTGACAGAAATCATCTCCAAAAACAATCCTCTGAAACCTAAGTCTAGTCGGCTCGTAGCTACGATGCCACTATGTGAACTTAGGGTTGGCTGCCATCTGGTGCAATGCAAGTCAAACTCAAAGCAACCGCTCTAGCATGACGAAGTGGTAGGCAAATCGTGTGGGTGCTGGCTTCTTCAAATCCAGCGGGCTATATGTCCTGAACATGGCGAGGGTCCTCTTCTTCCTAGTTACAAATGTGACCAAGAAGATGGCACTGGATGTGATGCTGGAAACCCAGGGGAGGCCTCCTATGTCATGCAACAAAAGATCGAGCAGTGTTCTGCACACAAGGTTCATACTATAACAGGGGCCGTGATGGCCCTACTGCTGCTGTTGTTATAGGCCGGATGGGCCTACTGCTGATGAACTCAACCATGATGCCCTACTCTGCTACCGCCATCCCTAGTCCTATGTCAATAGAATCCAACTGCCCACCAATTTGTACGCTGGGCCCAGTCTATTGCTCCTCCATATTTGTTCAGTAGGCGCTCTCGCTCAGGCATAGGAATTGCCATGCATGGGGCAATGCCCATGGTTCACCCATCTGGCCTAGTCAAACCAAGCAAGTGTGCTCTGATCCTCGTCAAAACAACCTAGTGCCGCCTAAGATGTAAATTGTAAAGCCAATGGACGCCTAAGACCTACCCTAAAACTAAAAAAAAAGGCAATGCAAAATGCCCACATGCACACCAACCACATGAATGCTCAAAGTGCCCACCTATGCATAAAAAAGCTTGGAAACATGCAATCACTCTCTCCCTAGCAAATGTACGACCAATCTTAGCAACAAGAATAACTCAAAATGATGCATTGTAGCCTCCAAACAAAGCAAGCGAAAAAAGGGTGAGAAAAAGCTCCAAGTTGTTGATGGAAGGAAAGAAAGCTTCTTGCTAACAAATGAGCTTTTGGCATTGATACCTTTGAAGTGCCATGAACCTATTTTCCATGTCTACCCCCTGACCTGGGTTGTGCGTCAGCTTACCTCAATACTTTCACCTGAGAGACCCGGTTCACCCGTTCTCTCCAAGAGCTGATCTTGGCGTTTTTTGCAAACCCTCACCAACCCGTGTTGTTGGTAGATGTCAGAATGCCCCGGTGAGGGGGTCACCATGGAAAGGTGCTCTAAGGGCTTAGAGAACACCATTGAGACTCTGATAACAACCTCAAATCACAACCATAACCCTCGCAATAAGGTATTGGTCTATGATACCCTCAATGAACCAAAAAGTGGAAATTGTACATATTGCCACGATCACACTTTTGCTATGAGGAATAAGCAAAAAGATATCCTCTACATAATGGAGAGAGTCAAGACATCAATGAAAAAGATGAGTGAAAATCCGCACCCATTCAAGTATGAGCAGTTACATATACACAAGATTCATCTAAGCAACTTGCCACTCGAAGTGAAAATTTCTATCTTACCTTTAAAAAAGAATTATTAGCAACTATCTAGCCTTTACCTTCTCAATCCCAGCGACCAGATAAGTAGGTGGTTGTATAAGGATCATTTCACCTTCATACTAATTATAGATTGAAGTCATTTATATTATGGTGAGATTCAAGTTGATCTTGAACCCAGTCAATTTTCTCATAATGTGGGGTTCTCTCGACAAATATAGAAACTCTTGAAACCAAGCATAATCCTTGGGGAATTGAGTTGCGACTTGGAACAAAAATATTTTAGACCTAAACTAAGTTGTTAGGTACTTAGAACTCGACTTTAAGTCAGTACCAGACTTGAGTAATGATTAGATTGCAGATCCCCTTTTGACAGTATGTAGTAAACCATGTTACTAAAGGAGCATAAGATCTTCCAATATGGTTACTTGTGGTCACATCATTTTAACCGCGTTAAAGGAGCTGTGTAATAGACAAAAAGAAAGTGGATGCTGGCAATGATCTAAGAAACCTTGCCAGATTTACATGTGGCATGATAAGATCCATAGCTACGATCACGTTTTAAGCTTTAAACAATACAAAGAAGTCACAGAGGTTACCTTTCGAAATCGATTTTCTTTATCACTAGACCTTAACAAGTTTTCATTTCCTTCCAAAGGAAACTGAGCCAAAATTTCATCAACAGAAATGCCCCTATGTCAAAAGCACTTCACATAGTCATAAGGCAGTTTCTTTCCCTATCTCAAAAGCCTAATTCATGAAAGATCGTGGCACTCTACTCTAAGTTAAAAAATACATGACTGTATAATTTTATTTTTGCTGTCTGACAGGCAAATAGGTTAAATGAAAGATGTGCCTTACAAAAGCACATAGAATGAGTATATGAATTTGTAACAATATATTCCTTAACATGGACTCCAAAATAAGAGTTGTGTGTCTTAAGACGTATATAGAAACGCGCACACACACATGAGCACACACACACGCACATGCACATATACACATATACATAAACATACACACCTACACATACATACACATACACATACACATACACATACACACATATATACATGCACACATACACATGCACGTACACATACACATACAACACATACACACAAACACATACATACACATACACATACACACAGACATACAAACACATACACATGTACACATACATACATATACATACACACGTATAAATACATACGCACATATAAATACATACACATATACATCCATATATACACACATACATATTCATACATACATGTCCACAAACATACACACACATACACATACACATGCACATATATATACACATATATAGACATACACATACACACACACATACATTCACATATACACACATACACATACATACATACACATACACAAACATACACACACACACTCACATATATATATATATATATATATATATATATATATATATACACGTACATGTACACATACACATACACATACACATACACATACATACACACATACATGTACATATACATACACATACATGCACATACACAAACACACATACATACACATACATATAAATATACATGCACATGCACATGCACACATACACACAAACACATACAATTATACACATGCACATGCACACACATATACACACATACACAGACACCCATACACATACACATACACATACACATACACACACAAAAACAAAAACATATACATACACATACACATACACACATATACTTACACACACATATAAAAGTACATGCACATATACATATGCATACACATATATACGCACATTCACGTAAACATACACATATACCATAGTTCCAATGAACCGTGACGGTTCACCATGGTTCTTGGAACCGTACGGTTCACAAAGTTTGGTTCCAAGAATAGTGAGCGTCATGAGTGCCATGAGTGCCAAAAACAATGAAATGAGGGCCAAAAAACAGTGAGTGCCATGAGTGCCAAAAACAGTAGTGAAATGAGTGCATACATACACACACACACACATATAAACAGGAGAAAACTTCACTCACGCAGAAAGCTGCTGCCGAAGGGACTTTAGCCTAGCCAGGGCATCTTGATATTGCTGCCTTTCTTCCTCAACCTCCACATGAAGTACTGCCACCCTTTCCTGCCACTGAGTTACCTCGGCATCTGCAACTTTGACATGAGATTCTAATTGAGCCTTCGAGCATGCTACAATTTCTAGCCCATCTTCTGCGAGTTGTTTCAATTCGTGAGTGGAAGCTAGCTGCACTCGCAAGTTTGAAACAAGCTGCTCAGCATCAGAGACCTGAATTCTGAGGCGTTCAACCCTTGCATTTGCTACTTCCAGCTTTTGTTCCATTTCTGCTTTTTCTATCTTGAGCTTGGCAAGGTCTTCTTCCAAGCTAGAAAATCTATCAAATGCTGCCCTAACTTGAAAGTCACGGTTAGCTTTATGAGAATGTGACACATTGTTCTCATCAGCTAAGTTGGGGAAACCAGAGCTATCAGACTTACCAGCTGCAGAAGGAACAGGAACAAGTACATTCTTAGTTTCTTCCTCAATGTCTTCTGAAAAAACACTAGATAAAAGTTTTGTGTGAGGCTGTGTAGATTCAATGATGCTTTCAACTGATCGAGCTAGCTTTTCTTCTGGGGTGACGTTTGTCATGCCTCTAGCAGAGTTGGGCAAGCCAAGACCCAAAATACAGTCAAGCGCAGAAGATAATTCGGCAATAAATTCCAAACTGTCGACTTTACCCTGTAAAAAGTCGTTTCCATAACACACAAGTTTACAGATGCTGTTCTCTATTGTAGGGTGATTCCATTTCATCTCAGCAACTTGTCCACCTGAAAAGTTACAATCTTGCATATTAGGTAGGCGTGACAATTTCCCATTCTCTGCTTCATTTCCATGTGTGTGTTGAAATCCAGTTTGGTGGGCGATTAATTTAACAAGGTGAATGAGCTTGCAAACAGCATCCAGCAGCTTGGCTTTTGTATCACAATTTGGTATGGAGGTGTTTGCATCTGCCTCAGAGTTACTGTCCTCAGACGAGGAACATGGAGGCTGCAGCTGTAGCTGAGAAGATCTAGAAGAGCCCTCACTCAGAAGAATGAGCTCATTTAGGACTGGTTCTGCTGGGACTTGCATTTCTGTCACATCATTTTGTGCACCAACCATACCTTCCTTGAAAATGTTTTTTGTGTGTGCATTTTCTCCCTGGTTAGTTATTAGAGTATTAATTTTTTCTCGCAAATGCAAAATTATCTCGTCATTTGCAGAGTTATTGGAGTGCAACACACTCAGTTGTTCCTCTGAAATCTTCAACTTACAGGCTAGCTCCAGAGCAAGTTGATTGGCTGCTTGAAGCTCCCTATCACGCGTTGCGAGCGTTTGGCTCAGGGCCGGTAATTCGCCATCCCGATTTTCATCAGATGTGGTTGGTGTTATATGTGAACCAGCTTGCCCTGAGTCTGAGTCTGACGTTTCTGTATCAGGCTTTGATGGAAACATAGTTGATGCAAGTCGTTCCATCTCAATGAAGTCATCCATGAGATCTAAGTCTGCAGACTCAAGGGGTTTATCAGAACTTCCTATATCCGTTTTGAAGTTTTCAAGCTCGGCAATTAGGGTCGATGCCAAAACATCTGAGCAATGAACCTCAGCACCATTGCAACTTTCACCCGATATTGTGACAAGGCTACGTGTTTTATTCTGTTTAGATGTTGACTCTATGTGGGCAACACTAGTAGCAAAAGTGCCTGCTGGCACCACTTTCTCGTGGGAGAAAGCGTCCAGCTGTTGCTCTACCTTTGACAACTTGCTCGCTGTGTTTGCACACATAAGCTTGGCTTCCTGAAGTTCATCTGTTTTGTTTTTCAGGGCCTCCTTAAGCATCTTTGTCTCTTCCTGCATGGCAACAAGTTTCTCCAAGAGTATCTCAGAGTCATTGCTACCCGTTTGAGAACCCTCTTCCAAGGCATCTAAGGTTGTACTTCTTGGAGGTCCACCAACTTTACCCAGAGATTTTTTCTTTCTTTCAACTGAATCCTTTCCTGTAGCCTCCACTTCTAGCCTCATTTGAGCCAAAGCAGCAGGACCTGGTAGCTTTTTTTTCACCAACACTCTCAATCTCTGACATTCTGCTTCTAGCTTGGCGACTTTTTTGGTGTCCTCCAGGTGCTGCTTATGGGCAGATTCAGCTGCTTTCCTTGTGTATTCTCGCTCATCATTGCGGATCTCAACCTCCTTATTGGAGAGAAGAAGTTCATACCTCAAGCTGGAATTTTCCTTCTCAAGTAGATTCACACGTATCTGAAGCACTTGAAGTTCAGATTCTGCTCGAGATTTTGCATCAGTTAGCTCAGAAACTGATTTAGCTCGTTCCTTCAGAGCTTTCCCAAATGCACTTTTCTCTGCCACCAGCTCGATTAGCTGCTGGCTCATGTCTGCAAGTTTTGCTTCCAACTCCAGACGGACTTTGTCTGAATCACAGTTTTTTTTTTCAAGAGCCACATGGATTGACTGTTCTTGCTCTTCACGGACCATGCGAATTTGTCTCATGCACTCTTTCAAAGCCCCGTTGAGATGAGAAACTCGATCCTCAAGAGCTAGCTTCTCTTGCTGGGAATGGTCCAACTTCTGCTTGAAAGCGGCAGCATCTGCTTCTGCTTTTTCCCAACCTATCCAACATCATTACTAGACACCATTATACAAATACAGGCCCTCAATCCTCACATCATTTGACATATCAAACCTCACAATGTCCTACGAGTTTTCCAAACGTATGCAGCAGAATACCTGAAACAGCTTCTTCTGCAACTTTGACATGTTGCTTCACAACCACATCGTTTGCAGATAATTCAGATAATGCTGGTAGCAATTTCTCCTTGAAGTTTCTAGCCTGCTCCTCAACCAATTGTGTCTATCTCACCTTGAGGAAGCCTAGTATGATCGGTAGTACCTCCTAGCATCTCCTGCATGAGAATCAGCTTGTTGTGATTAGCATTGTTACAAAAATACGAAAACGTTTTCAATACAGCACCCAAAATTGAACAGCAATGTCGAATTGCATACAGATAAATATGTGATTGTGCCATGGCAAATTTTTTTGAACTAAGTAAGGTTTTGATAGAAATTTTAACTTTTAATAGCATTTCAAAATGTAGATTGCATATCGAGTACTACATTATGTAGTTTTTTAGGAAAAAGCAGGATTCACATTCAAATTTCAAACTCTGGCTGGCCATTTCCGGCATAGCCAACTCCGCAGATCCGATAAGACATAGATATAGAAGTCTCGTGATCTTGGCTGGCTGCTGATCAAACCAAAGTTCAAAGTTCAAACTCCTGGCTGCCTGCTGACCAAATTTGATCTTTAAGTCGAACGTTCAGATGGTAGGTTGATCATCAAGTGAAGGGCCAAGGAAGATTGTCGCAGGTTGATCGAAATGGTGAAGGTAGGTAGATCGTGATGTGAAGAATGGGTTCTGGGAAGCGCTTAGTAAGCATACGAGGTCAGCTAGGCTTGATGGGGGGACGGCACACTAGGGCAGCCCCGACCCTCACCCAATGCGTTTTTCTTTTTTTTGCCTAAAAAAACTCAAAAACAGTCAGATTACTTGTCATAGACATTTTTGACCCATTTTTATATGCCATATTTGACTGTATTTGGGCCCAGAAATGGGAAAGCGTGCCATTGTCCTTACAAACATTGCAACATCTTAAAATATGACAATTTTTGGCAACTATGGTAAAAGTGCTAGAGAATTATCTCAAGTTGGGACATCTAGTTATTCATTATTCAACCCACCTCTCAGTCTTGTTAGAGATGGTGTTGTTTAAAAGGGGATATCATCAATCATTTGTTGGTGCACATTGCAGTAGTACAAGAGTTTGGAGAGCATCTCCATACTACTACTACGCCAAGTAGTGTGATGGCATTGTTGGCACAATGAAAGACTCCAATTCTACAGTACTTATATCATTTCCAATATTTCACAATAAGCATGAGGGTACCCCAGCCAGTTCGACAATGTTGATGCAAGGGTATATTGGGATTCCAACCCTGGACAATGCACACCCCTAAGTCGCATGCTTAGAGAACCGATTTTGATTTTATGCCAGACTTGAATATACCTCTTCAAAAGATCCTTCATATCCAAAGCAATGATAGAAACTCAGAAAATGGTACATTAATCTTTATACAAAGGTATGGAAGCTATTGTGGCTGTATGTCTATGCATGCAACCGGCACCTACTCTTAGGTGCATTTGGTCCAAGATTGCAGCTCAACAATTTGCAGTTCAACTCCATAAAGTTTAAGATTGTGTGTCTCCTTTTCTATGTTGTATACTATCCTAGACTTACATCAAAATATTATTTGCAAATCTACTCATCTTAAGATGATACATGTTAATAAGACATGTCCTGGAGGTCAGACCACTTTCCTAATTGTAAGCTCACGAGAGCAGCTCTTGCCAAAGCTGTACACTAGCTGTTCAAATCTTAGAAAGAGTAATACCTTGCAAAAGTCAATTAACAAGAATATATTCTGCGAGCTTTGATAACAAATGTGGTGCTACTTGTAATACTACAAAGGTAATCATTATAGTTTCCACTGCCCTCTTACTCAGTCATTGTGCTAGAAATAAGCTATATTTAACACTGCAATCATCAGACAGCTGATCAATTGCACAATGCTGCACACACAGATTTGGAACTTCGTTGAATTTTCTAAATTTTACAAAAGACGCATTTGTTGTAACCCATTTCCACACTACTTGCTACAATTTACATTCAGGCATCAGCATCATAGCATAAATAACACCAGCAATCAAATAACGAGTTCAGACGTGTAGAGCCTTTCAAAAATCACTTAACAATCAGCAATCTTACTTGTTCTTCAAAAGTTCTAGATAAATGGGCAGGCAATGCATCACTCAGATCAGGTGCAGCTGCATTCTTGTCTGATGATTTTTTCCTCCCCCATGGCCAAATTCTGCGGTCCATAATGCTCTGAGTTGCTTCAGGCGGTATTGGCCACACGTTTCCACTACATTGTGTGCCGAGAATTAGAAAAAGACTTATAGTGGAGTCAATTGACACAACATTCGCTTGAGGAGCTTACCATACATACCCTCCCACTAAAGCAGGGTAGCACTAAATCTAAAACAACAGTCTATCAAGGGCATTGGTTACTAAGAAGAGAAGCTGTAATATAAAATCAAATAATTGTGAAAGAATTTTAAAGCCTCCTGGTAAATCTATACCGGACTTTTTATGAGTCCGTTCATTCAAACTTCTGACTAGAAGGAAATAAAGGTGGGATGAACCTAACGGATTTTTCAGCCTGAGATTTCTCATTATTTCTAAGTTTAAACCTTTAAGGAACTATGAACATCAAGCTAAAAGCGAGAAGTACCTCATACTTTCTCTGCTGAGAGATTATTTGGTAGGGTACAGAAGTATCTCATTATTCTTTTTTTGATGCGAAATTGCCATCAAGAAAACGTTTTGTCCTTGAATAGTGTAACAAAAGGCACTACCGTAGTTAAGCAATACAGTTTATGCGGAATAGCATACAACAAATTTTGCTTGAGAAAAACTGAGTGGATATAGCAATTCCAGTTTAGAGCTTGTAGCTCATGACATGAACAAAACCTTACAGAATGTGTCTCTTAAGTGTCAGGTACTTGGTATTTTTAAAGATTAGTGCAATCAAGCCTAAGGAAGGAAGAGATTGAATGTAAGCCTTTCATCTCCCAAGATGTATTTCAGCTTGTGAGCTTAAGTTCAAAACCTTCAAGTCTGCGTTTCAATGTGAGTTTGTTTTTATCAGTGGCTGCCGTCTTGGTTTGTTAATCTTGGTTCATTTTATAGTTGTGTTATCATGAGTTACACAATGTACTGGTTCGTTAATTACAAACTTTCAGAAAATGCAAAGGAACAAACACCGTGGCATTGTTCAGAGCTCCAGCTGTAAGTATGGTGTCAAACGAAGCGGTTCTTAGTACCTGCACCGCTGATTGCCGCATTTGAAACTTTTCTAGAGTACAAATGAGTCCTGGAAGAATTTCGGGACTCTCATAATAAATAACAAATCACGGGGCCTCCGTCAAGAACTTCAGTTAATATAATCTAAGTTATAGTCCTCTGAGAAAACTTCATGTAAGATATACCCCTGTTGCCTGCACGGTATCTGCCACTAATGACTTGCAGTGGAAAAGCGCGGTTTGTTTTTGTTCATATTTATGTCGCAGGGTGGTCAGCATTTACCTTAATTCTGTTTGCGACGGCTTGAAGATAACTTTTCTTCATGCTGCGTAAACCTTTGTTTGACACATTCCACCAGTAATGATAAGGATGATAGCAAGGGACGAATCTATAATGCATTCTCAAGCAAAAGTGCTATAAACTGAAATATTTTTGGTTTATCCAAGCAGCATTGCCGAAAGCACACAGATCTTCAACTTTAGCACTAATTTTTCTATGTTTGGAACGGGCACTTGAATCATGTTGTTGGCATGTACCTCTGGTGAACTTCCCGCCCGAATGTCAAATATATATAAGGCTCCTGAGTGCTGTCAAAATAAGTCCATCCGTATGTAACGACATTTGGCCTTCAGAATTTTGTTCTGACTCGCAGCTACACAAATTAGCCGCATCCCGTGTATCTGTCTTGCTTTCTCAACAATAACGATCATCACATCGACACATGCACAGTAGATCTGGCAACAATCACGCAAGAAAAATTTCATTTAAGCTCAGGCAAAAGCATTGTTCCTAATTGGAGGATTGCTTTACTTCATTTCGAACTGTTTGCTACCTCGATTGCAATGCTCTATCAGAATCCGGCCAAAGCTCAGAGCAATGAAGCAAAATCATCGGCCATGGATCCGCGGGTCGTCGTTGCAACATGTGGGAAATTGAGCCTGCCCACACGAATGCATGCTTTGCTTGCAGCCACGTTCGAAGCGCAGCCCGTTTTCACAATATATTTTATCAATTTCTCGCTCTGAGAGAGACGTAATAGCCCGTTCTGAGTTTTTTTTTTTTGGAGGGGGGGGGCCGCCCGGCACATATTTTATACCTATTTGTTTACTTGTATTTCATACGGTTTAATACCGTATGTACACATTAACTTCTCGAAGTGACGTTTGAAGAGACCTCTGATTGAACGTCTGATTTTCGTTCGTCTCTCTCTCTCTCCTTCGTTCGTCTCTTCTCTTCGTTCGTTCTTCGTTCTCTTGGACTCTCTTCTGATCCTTCATCTCTTTGTTCAAGCAGCGACGTCGCTCTCTTGCCGTTGGCGCTGGCACTATTTCTGGTTGGCAATGGTGATTTTGAATTGCGAATGGCACTTGGAGTTCTTTGCAGATCCTGATGCTTGCTTTCTCAGCTTTTCGGAATCATGTTTGTGTGCTTGTGTTTATAATGTGATGGTGTTATTGGTTTTTGTGTCAGAAGATGTTGAGAGAGTCGTGTGTTCGTTGTTTAGGTTGCTTCTGATGGATAATTGCGTTGTTGTGCCATTGCACAATGGCGGTGTTATGTTTTCAAATATTCTTGCTTCTGCTGTTCTGTCTTCTGAAGTTGTTTTGAAGGATGGCGCTCTTATCTCTGATAATGCGGACTGCTCTAGAAATATGTTGTCTGGTCATGGTAATCTAGTTTCTTTGCAATATTCTTCTGACCGAATTGATATGTTGCGTGTAGGATTTCGTCATCTAGATCACTCAGAACTTGCACTTGTTGAGAAAGGTGGTTTTAGAAAGTCTGTTAATGTTGATCGGTGGTCTCGGAATAGGTTTGACGACTAGAGACTTGTTGTTGGATCGGATTGTTCTGTTACAGTAGAAGAGATGTTTGAAACTGATATCAATAAATTGCTTGAATTGTTGACATCTTTCTTTCTCCAAGTCCAAAAGAAAAATTGAACTCTTTACCCAAAAGAAACCATTGTGGGCCTTCTACGAGGTATTGGTAGAATAATCAGGGCTAAATTAGAGGAAAATAGTGTGTACACTGGTCTTCCTGTTGATGAATTTAATATCATGTTGGATGCATGTTTTAAAAAAGTAAGAGCTGCTTGTCTAACTGCTGTACAACATTCTTGTGCTGTTGGGATTGGAAGAAAAAGGAAGTATACTCAGTCACTTACTCCTTTGCAAGTGAAATCAGTCTTATGTCAGAGTTTTATGCATGTTTGACAACTGGGCTAAAGGTTTCTGAATCATCCAGATCTAGAATCTGGGAAAAGCCTTTGGCGACTAGCCTGGCCTTGTAACAATTTAGCCTTCCTTCAACGTCGTACTTCGCCTTGAATATTCAATGAGTGTCCATGTTTGATTCTCCACTCAAATAATTGAATTCGGTGTCCATCGCTACTACTGGCCACTGGTCAGCATTAGGAGTAGACATTGCCTCAGAGACGATGTTTGGTTCCTGCACAAAGCAGCAGGCCGGATCATCCATAAATCTAGATGGAGGCTGTTTGGACCTGTTCGACCTTCTGGGTTGAACTTCGGTCTTCTGATGTGGGTTGACTCGTTAAGGTTCTGACTCATTTTTTGAGTCAACGTCATGTGATAATGGCAGTGGGCTCTTAATGCGGCTTGCATTTTATGCTTGTCATAATTTTTGTGTTCGTGGACATACAGAGCTGTACAATCTGTGCATTTCAGACTTTGAAGTTTGTTCTGATAACATGGGAACATTCATTAGATTCAATGAACGAGCTTCTAAAAATCATAAAGTTGATCTTCTGCATTGTAAGCCTGAAAAACTTAGGCAACCTGTGACTTGTTATGCGCTACAATTCTGATTTTCAAGGTATCGAGATGAGAGCTCTTCAAAATGTAGCATCTGCAGTTCCTGGAACCGGAGGGGATGTTTCGTGGCAAGCTGCTCTTGATTTTGAGAGAAAACATTATGATGCAGCATTTCACGGGTTTTCTGCTGGGATGGCTTCAATAGTACAACTAAATAGTTCATCTGCATTTTGTGATGTTGTCAGTACTGAGAATTCTCTGGATTGTCTGCTTAGTTTAGATGATGATTGGTGGAGCAGTAAAGCTATTCAAGATGAGATTGATGGGTTGCTTTTGAATGAAAAGAATGTAACAAATACCAGTGCTATGAATGTTGTAGGAAGCAAAGTTTTAATGCTTACGAACTAGTTACTCTTGTAATCACAAAAGTTTTTGAATGGAAATTTCATCGTTTCTGTTTCTGCTTCGTGAATTTTCATCGTTTCTATTGTTCTGTTTCGTGAATGTTCATGATGAATGCATCGTGCATTTTGAAGTCGTATAAATACATAAATGCATACATGCAGAACCACCGTATAAATGTACGATCCTGGACTAGCGTGATACTACCGATTACGGGTTTTAATCTGCTAGTTTCTGCTTCGTTAGAAACTCCAAGTGCTAATAATGGAAAGAGAGAGAGAGAGAGAGAGAGAGAGAGAGAGAGAGAGAGAGAGAGAGAGAGAGAGAGAGAGAGAGAGAGAGAGAGAGAGAGAGAGAGAGAGAGAGAGAGAGAGAGAGAGAGAGAGAGAAGCAAAGAAGAGAGACAGAGAGAGACAAAGAGAGACATAATAGATAACGGGCCCCTGTGGGGCCCGTTATCTTACATTATTAACACATATTTTATACGTATATGTTTACTTGTATTTCATACGGTTTAATACCGTATGTACACATTAACTTCTCGAAGTGACGTTTGAAGAGACCTCTGATTTTCGTTCGTCTCTCTCTCTCCTTTGTTAGTCTCTTCTCTTTGTTCGTTCTTCGTTCTCTTGGACTCTCTTCCGATCCTTCATCTTTTCATTGAAGCAGCGACATCGCTCTCTCGCCGTTGGCGCTGGTGCTGTTTCTGGTTGGCAATGGTGATTTTGAATTGCGAATGACGCTTGGAGTTCTTTGCAAATCCTGAAGCTTGCTTTCTCAGTTTTTCGGAATCCTGTTTGTGTGCTTGTGTTTATAATGTGATGGCGGTTTTGGTTTTTGTGTCACAAGATGTTGAGAGATTGTGTGTTCGTTGTTTAGGTTGCTTCTGATGGATAATTGCGCTGTTGTGCCATTGCACAATGGCGGTGTTATGTTTTCAAATATTCTTGCTTCTGTTGTTCTGTCTTCTGAAGTTGTTTTGAAGGAGGGCGCTCTTATCTCTGATAATGCGGACTGCTCTAGAAATGTGTTGTCTGGTCATGGTAATCTGGTTCCTTTGCAATATTCTTCTGACCGAATTGATATGTTGCGTGGAGGATTTCGTCATCTAGATCACTCAAAACTTGCACTTGTTGAGAAAGGTGGTTTTAGAAAGTCTGTTAATGTTGATCGGTGGTCTCGTAATAGGTTTGACAACTAGAGACTTGTTGTTGGATCGGATTGTTCTGTTACAGTAGAAGAGATGTTTGAAACTGATATTAATAAATTGCTTGAATTGTTGACATTTTTCTTCCCCCAAGTCCAAAAGAAAAATGGGTGAAACGTTTCAACTGTATGGGCGTTCCTGCTGAAGTTGGTATGAAACTCACTGGGCACATGTCAAGAGAGGGCTACATGTGCTGTAATTCTGATTTTCAAGGTATCGAGATGAGAGCTCTTCAAAATGTAGCATCTGCAGTTCCTGGAACCGGAGGGGATGTTTCGTGGCAAGCTACTCTTGATTTTGAGAGAAAACGTTATGATGCAGCATTTCACGATTTTTCTGCTGGGATGGCTTCAATAATACAACTAAATAGTTCATCTGCATTTTGTGATGTTGTTAGTACTGAGAATTCTCTGGATTGTCTGCTTAGTTTAGCTGCTGATTGGTGGAGCAGTAAAGCTGTTCAAGATGAGATTGATGGGTTGCTCTTGAATGAAAAGAATGTAACAAATACTAGTGCTATGAATGTTGTGGGAAGCAAACTTTTGATGCTTATGAACTAGTTACTCTTGTAATCACGAAAGTTTTTGAACGGAAATTTCATCGTTTCTGCTTCGTGAATTTTCATCGTTTTCATTGTTCTATTTCGTGAATGTTCATGATGAATGCATCGTACATTTTGAAGTCGTATAAATATGTAAATACGTACATGCAGAACCACCGTATAAATGTACGGTCCTGGACTAGCGTGATACTACCGATTACGGGTTTTAATCTTCCAGTTTCTGCTTCGTTAGAAACTCCAAGTGCTAATAACGGAAAGAGAGAGTGAGAGCGAGAGAGAGAAGCAAAGAAGAGAGACAGAGAGAGACATAATAGATAACGGGCCCCTGTGGGGCCCGTTATCTTACGTTATTAGCACATATTTTATATGTATATGTTTACTTGTATTTCATACGGTTTAATACCGTTTGTACACATTAACTTCTCGAAGTGACGTCTGAAGTGATGTTTGAGGAGACCTCTGATTGAACGTTTGATTTTTGTTCGTCTCTCTCTCTCTCTCTCCTTCGTTCGTCTCTTCTCTTCGTTCGTTCTTCGTCCTCTTGGACTCTCATCCGATCCTTCATCTCTTCGTTGAAGCAACGACGTCGCTCTCTTGTCATTGGCGCTGGCACTGTTTCTGGTTGGCAATGGAGATTTTGAATTGCGAATGGCGCTTGGAGTTCTTTGCAGATCCTGAAGCTTGCTTTCTCAGTTTTTCATAATCTTGTTTGTGTGCTTGTGTTTATAATGTGATGGCGTTTTTGGTTTTTGTGTCAGAAGATGTTGAGAGAGTCGTGTGTTCGTTGTTTAGGTTGCTTCTGATGGATAATTGCGCTGTTGTTCCATTGCACAATGGCGATGTTATGTTTTCAAATATTCTTGCTTTTGTTGTTCTGTCTTCTGAAGTTGTTTTGAAGGATGGCGCTCTTATATCTGATAATGCGGACTGCTCTAAAAATGTGTTGTCTGGTCATGGTAATCTGGTTCCTTTGCAATATTCTTCTGACCGAATTGATATGTTGTGTGTAGGATTTCGTGATCTAGATCACTCAGAACTTGCACTTGTTGAGAAAGGTGGTTTTAGAAAGTCTGTTAATGTTGATCAGTTGTCTCGTAATAGGTTTGACGACTGGAGACTTGTTGGATCGGATTGTTCTGTTACAGTAGAAGAGATGTTTGAAACTGATATTAATAAATTGCTTGAATTGTTGACATCTTTCTTTCTCCAAGTCCAAGAGAAAAATGGAACTCTTTACCCAGGAGAAACCATTGTGGGCCTTCTACATGGTATTGGTAGAATAATCAGGGCTAAATTAGAGGTAAATAGTGTGTGCATTGGTCTTCCCGTTGAGGAATTTAATATCATGTTGGATGCACGTTTTGAAAAAGTAAGAGCTACTTGTCTAACTGTTGTACAACATTCTTGTGCTGTTGGGATTGGAAGAAAAAGGAAGTATACTCAGTCACTTACTCCTTTGCAAGTGAAATCAGTCTTATGTCAGAGTTTTATGCAGTGTGATAATGGCAGTGGGCTCTTAATGCAGCTTGCATTTTATGCTTGTCATAATTTTTGTGTTCATGGACATACAGAGCTGTACAATCTATGCATTTCAGACTTTGAAGTTTGTTCTGATAACATGGGAACGTTCATTAGATTTGATGAACAAGCTTCTAAAAATCATAAAGTTGATGTTCTGCATTGTAAGCCTGAAAAACTTAGGCAACCTGTGACTTGTTACTTAGCTGATGTGATTCACACTTTTGAAGAGTATTTTTCCCATTTGCCTGTTTGGAATTCTAAAGACGGTGCTTCACATCCATTTTTCCTGTGAGCTATTGATGGACCAAGACATATTGGTAAAGTGGTATGTTTTTCCTTTGAATAGTGAATATTTTCTATTTTTTTGTTCATGGTCCATTCAAGAATTTTGATTATTTATTGTCTTTTGCAATGGTTTTCGAAACAGAGAGTTGGTTTGAAAACAATTTCGAAATCGATGAAAATTATGGCAAAAGATGTTCCTGGATGTGATGTTGATTTCATAACGAACAAAAGTGCTCGTGTATCTGTTGTGAAACGTTTCAACTGTATGGGCGTTCCTGCTGAAGTTGGTATGAAACTCACTGGGCACATGTCAAGAGAGGGCTACATGCGCTATAATTCTGATTTTCAAGGTATCGAGAGAGAGCTCTTCAAAATGTAGCATCTGCAGTTCCTGGAATCGGAGGGGATGTTTCATGGCAAGTTGCTCTTGATTTTGAGAGAAAACGTTATGATGCAGCATTTCACGATTTTTTTGCTGGGATGGCTTCAATAGTACCACTAAATAGTTCATCTGCATTTTGTGATGTTGTTAGTACTGAGAATTCTCTGGATTGTCTGCTTAGTTTAGATGATTATTGGTGGAGCAGTAAAGCTGTTCAAATGAGATTGATGGGTTGCTTTTGAATGAAAAGAATGTAACAAATACTAGTGCTATGAATGCTGTAGGAAGCAAACTTTTAATGCTTACGAACTAGTTACTCTTGTAATCAAAGGATTTTGGACGCCCGCTTCAGATATGAAGTTTTTGGAAGTAAAGAAATGTATGACGAAAGTTTTTGAATGGAAATTTCATCGTTTCTGTTTCTGCTTCGTGAATTTTCATCGTTTCTATTGTTCTGTTTCGTGAATGTTCATGATGAATGCATCGTACATTTTGAAGTCGTATAAATACGTAAATACGTACATGCAGAACCACCGTATAAATGTACGGTCCAGGACTAGCGTGATACTGCCGATTACGGGTTTTAATCGGCCAGTTTCTGCTTCGTTAGAAACTCCAAGTCCTAATAACGAGACGAGAGACGAGAATGATCGAGAGTAATCGAGAGGTTAATGGCATGTTAAGTTATTAAGCACGCCCATTTAGATGTAGCCACGTGTTGTCACTGCCATTTGTAAGATTTTTATTGGCTATAAGATGCAACGTGGCAAAATCGTGTACTCTAGACAATATCCAACGGTGTAACGCTTAGAGAAAGAGACGAGAGACGCGAGGAAACGCCCACTCAGATGCTAGCCACGAGTCCTGACTGCCAGTTGGCAAATGTCTGACGACTAGAAGATGCAACGTGGCAATATCTTAAATGCCTCTGATAATGTCCAAATGGTAACGAGCTTAATTTTTTTAGTGTCGTAGGACATCACCCGAACACTGTTCTATTGCCATAGGACCTGATATGCAACGTGGCAAGATCTGAATGGATCTGAGCTATCAAATGGTAGCGAGCTTAAAACTATGTGCGGTTAGGAGACCGACCTGCGATGTGGCAAAATCTGAATGGCCATAATAATATCAATATAACATAACAGGTAAATAATTACTTTCCCTTTTTCCAAAACAAAAAGTAAATGTCTATTAACTGTGTTCTCATCAGTTTTCAGTTTTTGAAATAAGGCCGAGTAAATCTTTATGGTGCATGCAAAATACTTCAAATAAGGATTAAAAAAATGGAAATTAGGTTATTCATCTTTGCAACACGTGTTAGTGGTTTGGTGAGACAGTCGTTAGCCACCAAACACGAGTAGAATTTGACTTCACATATGGCCATGTGGCCAAATATATGGCACATCCCGACCACGTCAGCTGGTCTGAGGCGACGTTATTGGCTGGCCCATGACAGTTGACGGGTTCCGGTCGCGAATTATTCAAAGGCTTTAATGATTCAAAACAATAAAATAATAATAATATATGATCCAAAGCGAGGACAAGAATAATAGTAAAAAGTGAAATATTATGCTAAAAAAAATGGCAATGAAATGTAAAGCCATGCAGACAAACTTCAAAGGTGAAAGGACCGAGGACTGGTCGCGAGGCCTAACTTCCAAACTACTTCATCCTTCCTTGGAATTATGAAATTGACTTATGATAAATATTTATATGTATAGATATTATTATATGCCATGCTTGATCAAGAAGCATTGAGTCTTGACTCTTCAGCATTCAGGGCCGGTATATCCTCTTCTTAAATAAATACCCACAACTTACAAGTTATGTTTGCCATTTATTTTGCACTTGCATCAATTAATTATTGTGTCCTCTGTACATCCAAAAGTAGGATAACCTATGACTCCTATGAGCTACAGCCTACATCTCAAAAGCTCACTTATCTTCGAGGAGGTTTTTATTTTTATGTGCACCATATGACACATGGTTAGTAGGTACTTACTACTTTTGCGTTCCTGTTTTTTCTTATGTCAAATCATTTGTCACATTGGGCCTTTGATTTCTTATGTGTAACATATTAGTGGACTCCTTATTTTTTCTAATCAATTAGTGCTGAATTTTTGGCCTTGCCTTGCAAATTTGTCAATACTATGTGATGAGGTTGGTTAATGGAGTTTAAAGAAAATCAAATCTGAATGCATGCTGTGCTTTGTGCTATTTAGAAATTGATACTTTGCATGACTAGTGGTTTAATATTTTAAAATTAATGTTGTTGTTGTTTTGCATTGTGAAAAGCCAAAGCAAAAGAAAAAGAATGTGTCCTCTGAATTTCAATAAGTATTACACGTCTCTCTCTCTCTCTCTCTCTCTCTCTCTCTCTCTCTCTTTGGTTTGGTGGATTGCTTTTGCAATAGGTGTTGGGAGTGCTAGAAAAACAAGCCAAAGCATAGTAAACCCTATGAATTATCACAATCCTTGATCTTTTCAATATGTGATACAAGTAAGCGAACAATTTAATTGAATCTCCTTCGTGAAGCACATTGTACAAGTTCTTGCATGATAAAATTTTAGAATGTAGAATTAGGGCAGTTACGACTTATAGAAGTGGACAATCGAATAGTTTTACCAGAAAAAACTCATGCATGTATGATTATAAGAAGAATGAGTTTGCTATGGTTAGTGTAATTGCCAAACCATTAGAGCAGCTGCCATCTAGCTTCTTGTATGAGGTGCAAATTTTTTACTAAAAATCAGATAACCATAGTGTCTTGCTGACCGCACATCCTTGACCAGAATCACAATATTCTATTGAGTTTTTTTATGGTCGTATAGTTACCCATGTATCAGCGCCTTATGGTATCAACACTTGAAATTTGTAGATGTTAAAAAACCTCCGAGATTGTTAAGAGAGGTTTCGAGATTTTGAATAACCTTGGTGAGGGTGATGGTTTTGATATGTACAATCAACTCATAAAACCGTAAAGGTACGATATCAACAGCTATTTCTAAATGCATTCACACAACAAAGTAATTGAGTCTTCGGCAGCATGAAGTGGTTATCTCCGAGCCCTCAATAGAACAGAAGTGTTGTCTTCTCAAATAGATACAAAAGTATTGACAACCATATCTCTGGTGTAAAATTTCCGCGGATGCAGTCCCTTCAACAAATGCCATGCAAGCTTCCTGCCTGTGTTAAGCATATACCTCTCTTCGGAGATTTGAACAACTATTCTTTGGAGTAAAAACTTGCTCGTGTGTTTTGAAGATTTACTTGGCCCTCTTTTCTGTGGAACTTCATGAGAACGAAGCATCGGAGATGAATTCAGCTATTTCACAGACTAATTAGTGTAGGCGCACAATGCACATTCTCAAATTACTTTCGGCTGCAGGTCACGAAAGTTTTCATCTCATAGCTCAGAGCATAAATCCTCGTTTGTGCTCACTTGAGCCATGTCTAGCATTATATTCTAAAAGCAACTTTAGTGAACGGGCATGCAAACTGCACCTGCAATAAGTGACTTTATGAGGCTAAGTTCCATGTAGTTCCAGAACCATGGTTTCGGAACGAATTACATTTAATTTTTGGCCTTGTCTTGGAAAGGCAATACTATGTGTTCGATGGAGTTTGTAACAAAGTGAAAGTTAAAGCATATTATGTGGTTGTTGTCTTAAATAGTATCAACTATGGTCAAAGCTCAAATATTATGTTTTGTTTTGTTTTTTTGTTTACTTGAGCTATGAAATTGTAGTTATTACACATTTTGTGACATATATAATTCATCAATCATTCATCAATAAGTTTTCACCAATAAGAACCGATCTCTATCAAATTATAATTTTGCGATTGTGTTTTGTTTTGTAGGAAATATAGGTAATGGCTTCCATATTGGAAGAAGAAATGATTGAATTTTCAGAGATGCGTCCTGAAGATTACTTTATTGATGGTTTGTGATCGTTGAAATTGCGAATATTGGAAAACTGAGATTTTGAGAAACTGAGATTCTAAGAAATTGAGAAACTGAGATTTTGAGAAACTGAGAAACTGAGATTTTGAGAAACTGCGATTTTGAGATTTTCATCATGAATGTTGTGAATAGTGATCGTGAATATTGTGAATAATAATCGTGAACATTGTGAATACAAATCGTGAATACTGATGTGAAATTGTGAATATTGAGAAACGAATATTATGAGATACGTGAATATTGTGAATACGTGCTGTGAATATTGATTTTGAATATTCTTAAATACTAAAATACTCTATAACGTAAGATTAATATGTACTTTCGTAAATACAAATCATGAATGTTAAAATGTGATTATTCAAAATAAAAATTGCTAATCTTTGTTACTTGTGGTAAAATTGTTCTATAGGTTTGAATGAATACATTGATTTGGCAAGCAACGAGAAGAAAATTTTGAGTAGCACAAACAATAAGAACTTAAGAGATCTTCTCCCTCGACAAATTCAAAGCCAAAGAATAAGTTTTCCATAAGGTTTGATGAAAGTAACAAATTGGTTTTGGTACAATCTCAAGTCCCGCAGTGGACGATTGATAATAGTCCAACTCATTCATTTCAAGATCAAGTAATTCAAGTATATGGTGCTCATCCCAACAGAAGAGGTGGATTATTTGTTGCTCAAAGTATGGGAATTGGAACAGAACCACGTAGAGAAAATGTTTGAAATTTGATTTGACTAACGAAAGCGGTGACGGCACAATCACACTATCTATTGACAAAAATTATCTTCACAAATATACAGATTGGTAAGTTTTTTATTGTGTTGCAATTACAGATTTTGCAGTCATTGAAAAAAATTCAGGGGTGAAGGAGAAAGCTCAAATTATTGTCTCGCTTTGCAATCATTTACAACGATTAGAAAACTACCACAATTCAGCACTTGCTTGGAGTTATTTTCCAGAGATCAATCTTTAAAAGTTTTATAAATATTGCGAAAATATCATACAACAAAAACTTGGAAGAAACGAGTCTGCATTGGTAGCAATAGTGGCTGTTACAGTGATTGAAGTTGGATCACATTATTCAAATCGAGACATATTAATCATTGCCAATGGAGTTAATGAGAATGAAAAAATTGGCATAAGCATTTTTTTCCTTGATATTTACTAGAGTGCTATTGTATGTTTTTTACATATACTTCATAAAAAACAACTACGTGGTTCTGGTTTTTTTCCAGATAACCTTTTGGTTGTCTCACATAGCTGATAACAAAAAGATTGTTGATGCACTTCATGAGAAAGGAAGAACTATTTATTCAATTGAGAAATTTGGGCATTTGGAAAAAGCCAAATCCACCCCAATTGTGTTTATTTGACCAGACAATCATTTACAACATTCCAAGAAGGACCGATCACTGAAAAATTGGAAAAAGTTTTCGAAACACATGCTAAAATAAAGGCGATCGGCAATGAGGTACTTTTAAGATTCTTCTTTTTGCCGTAGTTAATATCATTGTCTATCACACGAAGAGCAAACAAACTGACAATGGGATCAAATATTTAGGTTGAAGGAACATTGGTAGCGACTGGAATCAATCAAAGTTTATACGAGGTCGTCTACTCAATTTGCAAAATTTCAAACTTCATAAACAAAGAAAGCTCAACATATTGTTGCCTTTGTCAAACACCAATGAAGTATTCCACCAAAAAGGCATTGAGCAAAGTAAAAGAACTCAATGACTTAGAAGAATGCTTGGTATCACCACAGATTGCATTCTCACATATAAGAGATCTCTCATTTGAAGGACAATTGGGCATTACCAGAACTATTATCAATGTTGTTGCAAATCTAGATCAAGTGCAAACGATCCCTCCGTAGTCGTTGCATTATGATGCAAAATGCAATATGATTGGAATCATAAGACCAATCATATTGATGCAAGCTTTATAACAATTATGTGATACGCCATTATACAAGGAATGTAATGTGGAAATCAGTAGTCACTGGATAACGCATTTTCACAAGTACATAACACATGACACAGAAGAAGGTGAAACTCTACAAACAAACACTTTTGAAGATGATAGAAATGAAGTCGATGATGAAGATTTGAAAACAGACATTGTCATTCACAATTTCACAACTGCCTTATGAAAATTGTTACAAAGCAATCGCTCCATGCGAGGGTCAGAATCCAATAGAATTGTATCAAGATACTTGTAGCGAAGAATAAATTTTCTAGCACTGTTTTATGGCCACAAAAGAAAGATGGTGATGAGCAACAAACATATATTTCAATCGGACTAATATGTCTTTTTTTAAATATGTGCTTTTAGCTAAACATTGTAGCCAGTAAAAACTTTGATCCGAGAAATGTTTATAACTCATACCTCAAGTTTTTGCTTATAAATTTATTCTGGACCTGATTTGTGCCTTAGCTTAAGGATACTTCGAACGATTTAAAATTGTTTCAACTTCTGTAACTTCGCATTTTGTCTTGAATTGTCTTTCACTTTTACCTTGAACTTGATTTGATCCATTACATTGAAAAAAATGCAATTTTACTTCAAATTTTAGCTTATCAATTTGTAACTTTTAAATCTATATTCAAAAATCACAAAATCTTAATATCCACTTTTTAATAATACAATACAAGCTAGTCAAGATCATGCACATTTTACAAAGTCTTCAACTTTCAAGATTTTCATATTATGACATGCCAAAAAAAATTAAATATCTAAAACCCCACCTATATTCGTACAACATAATTATGATTACTACCAAATCCCATAACTCATAACCTAAACATAAACCCATTACATAAACTAATAAAAATTACAAATTTTCTCAATTTCTTAAAACAGTAATTCAAATCTTTCATCCAATTTCTGGATATGTTACAGAAACTGGATGGCAACAGACGTTGGAGGTTGGATTTACACAATTACACTAGTAATTTATCTAGGATTTTCAACAACTCATGGGCCAAAATGCTCAATTCAAACTTTGGGCCATTGTTTAAAAAAAGCCAACAAGTACAAGAACAACTTTGTACAAAACTTATAATAAATTCACTTTTAAAATAAACAAAAATATTATAGATCTCATCTAACATTCAAGTGTATGTTAAAAGAATTACCCTAGTGCATTTATTCATAGAAAAAACTAGTAGGTACATTGATGAAAAAGATATATACATCCCGCAGGGGAAGTTTAAGCAAAAGTAAGCTCAAACAAGAGTAAAGCTTGTAGTAAAGCAAAGATTAATCCAGATCTTTGCATTAAAAATAAAAGTGCGTAAACTATGATGATGTCAGTGGGAGTCTGCCAACTAACTGCAGCAGATCAGAAAAGTGAAGAGGTGGTGAGTCGGCTAATGAAGGGAGATGAGATGTAGCGAACCTAGCCACTGTCACCTTTTGTATAATTGATAGGGCCTGAGCACGTTGTAAATACGTTGTTTGAAAGAAGCCAGGAGAATAGAGCCAGTAATACCTTGACGCTCTACCGCTTGATGAGAGTGCATGCAAAGAAAATTCTCAAAGTGTCAATGCAAGGTGCCATAAGTCTCAATTGCCAGGGGAAGGAAAGCATTAGTGGGGTGCTTTCGGAGTAGTTTTTTTCTTCTCTTGTGTTGCCACGTCTACCGCTTCTCCTGGTGTGAAGGCAGAGAGGGGCAGTAGGTCATCACGCGTGGGATCAGCAAGAACAAGATTTGCCAAAAATACGAAGCCCATCCCAAGAGAGGACAATGTCACCACGCCTGCGGGAAGAGTGGGACGCAGTAGAAGGAAGGACATGAGACTACTCTCTGAGGACATGGAATCTTCCATCGTTGGTTATAGCAGTCGTTGCATCTCTGACAACATCGATAGCAAGAGCATCAATATGGTGACCACAAACACACTTGGAGAGACCCAAGACCGAAGGATGAGGTAGCCCCAAGCAAAGACAAAGAGCAGTGGTGAAGATGGTCGAAGACAACCAAAAGGAAGGAATGACAGGCCAAGTTGACAGCCTAAATCCTGCACCTGAACCTGGATCCACACAAGAAAGAAGTCGAGTTCGATGCAACACGGAAGGAGCCTCAGAGAGCATGCTGGAAAGGGTTTGCTTGTGCACGCACTAGGGTCTCTTGCAGGTGATCTAAGTTGAAAGTGAGGAATTTCTCAAAAGGGGAAAGACAAACTTGGGCAGAGAGGGGGAGAAGCTCTCGCACAATGATGAGGAGGTGCTAGAAAGTCGGAGAACCGCTATCCACATGAGCAATGCAATCCGCCAAGAGAGGGCAAAAACCAGAAAGGAATCGAGAAGACAAAGTCGGGGCGACAAGAGCTAGCTCCCAAGAAAAGCTGCAAGTGCAGAAGAAACTGTAGAGAGAAGAACCACACCTCCACAAGAAATGGGTAACCGAGCCTGGTTCCGAGCTGAAAGAGTCTCCACACCATCCAAAGAACCCAAGCCCAAAAGGTGGCCAAAAATATCCATAATAGAGTAGTCAAAGGAAGAGAGAAGATGCAAAAAGCCTGAGTAGGGGGGAAAGTCTGCAGCAGATAAGAAGGACGCTGGGTAAAACAGGACGTCAAGATGCGAAACGCGACCTGAGTATCAGCTAACCGGGAAGCAGGTCTGAATGGGCAACATCCTCCTAAAGAGCCTCATCAAGAATCGCAGAGCTGAAGGAAGCAGACCCAAAAGGAGCACCCAGAATGTGAATGCCATTTGAAGGAGCAAGGAAACCTTGAGGAGGAACAAAGTCCATCAGGGGAAGACTTGGTGGAGACCACACTGAACACTTGCAAGTGTTCACAGATTTCAGCCGAATCTGTGAACACACGGTTTTCTACTTTTACTTTTTTTCTTCTTTGTTACTTCAGGTGGTTATCGCTCTGGAAACTGGGTGTTTCTGCCCATTTTCAGAAGCCAGTTCTTATAGTTAAGTCCTCTTGTTTAGAACGGTTTCCAGGCAGAAGTATTTCTCAATTTGCAACGAGTATTCCCAGCCTGTCAATGGGATGAAATGGTTACGTTCACTCAGCTACATGCATTTATAAGCCAGACAACCAATCCTAGCTCCGGCATAGATCAACGTTCTAGACAGAGAGAATATCTACAATCTAACTACCAAACTATCTTAGGAAATCAGGGAATAATACAATAACAAGATTAAGCTACTCAACAAGAAGCAAGAATCAAGAAAGCTAACTTCCTAACAACATTCTAGCAGCCCAAGGATCAAGAAACACCTATTTCTTGATGCTTGGAATATCCAAGAACAATCAAGGATAGGATTGTTAGTGAATATGCAATATCAGATCCACAATCTCAGCCTATATAGTTTACCTGCATGCTGAAACTACAAAATCAAGAAATAAGAGAGTTAATCCACATCTACATTCCACAAAGCAAAAAAGTAAGCAAGAAATCTAGTTAATCCACAATCACAAGAAGAAATCAGAACATGTTCATAGGAATTTCACTCAAGAATATTGCCATGAACAAGGAGCTTCTTAATTGCCAAAAACTCGTGGAGGATCTTCTTTATACAATCAAAAGCTCTCTCACAAGAGATGGGGGCCCTTAAATAAGTAAGAGGGCTACCCATGTGGAGCCCAAGTGGCAATTTCACTAATTTAGAAATTACATGTGGAAATAGCCCTTCCACTAGAGGTCACCATCAAAAGGTGGCTCACTCTAAATTATTTAAGGGAGTCTACACTTATTTACATTGCCTAGGAAACATTACTAGCTCCTACATGGTCGTTCCTTCTCTGGGATACACCATGTAGGCTCACATAGAAAAAAACTGTCATCCTACCTAGTAATCCTCGACTCTCATGATCGGCTCTCAGCTTCTTCTGCTCTCCTCCTTCTAAGACCTCCTCGGTCATGGGTGAGAGATACTCTGTGTCTTCAGCTTGACTCGGCATCTGAAAATTCTTTGGAATCTGCTAACATTATCCACCCCTAATCTGTTGCAGGACCCACTGCAACACAGGTGATGTCGTTCTGCTCAACACTTGGAAAAGCGTGGATCTTCGTTCGCTTCCGTAAAACCAGGTGCTTATTATCCGCAAACTGTTTCACAGAATTGAAGATTTCTCAATGGCCACTACATTCCAGCCCTCTTGAGAACCTCTTGCGAGTCCTGCTCGCCTCGTCGCCTCATCGTCTGTTTCCGCTCGCTCATTTTTTGCCCTAGGGCTTCAAACACTTGGAAGCAGAGCTTACTTCCATAGTTTAGTGGCCCTAGGTACTCTCGTATCTTTTCGATGAAGCCCATTTCTTGCCAGTCTTCTATCATGGTGACATACCGTGATGACATGAAGGCCACTCTGTAGTATAACCAGGCCATCTTTTCATGGTCTTCCTCTGACTAGAGGGCTACGTCGGGATTGATCTTGATTAGATCCAAACCACAATCCCAAAAATATTTTTGTTGCATTAGAAAGGCCAATGATTGGCAATATTTGGCTCTTTCTTGCATGCACAAATCGGCACTAGTCTTGTATTTGTACTCGAAATCCAACACTGTAGCCTCAGGTCATCCAGGGAGATTTTGTCTGAAATTCCTAGAATCACTGGCTCGTTTACCAATTCCACCTGTGGTTTCTCTACAGGCCACAAATTTCTTCGTTTGAGCAGCATGTAGAATGGATCAATTCATTTCCACGCCGGTGCCCACAGATACTCTTGCAGCCGCCTGCTATCTTTTAAGACTTTGGTCTGCCATTCCGATTGCGGTTGCAGTGTCGCAATGATCTTAGCCCTGGTGGAGTATTGGCTTTGATCGATCTCCTCTCTGCCTCTCCTCATGTTGGGAGGATATTTTCTTTCGAATTTATCTGACTCTTTGGTATCAGCCATCTTGCCCCTTGTCCTGGTAGGAGAAGGTGCCCTACGTCGTTGTGGTGGCCTTGCCAAGTAGTCGTTCAGGGCCTTAGTGTCCGTATCCTTTTCCTTTGTTCGCTCGTTCGTAGATGGCTCAACTGTGCATGTGTCTTGTTTGGGCAAGAATCTTCTTGATTCTGATGGATCCTCCAGGAAGTCGTCCTCACCCCCAATGTCAGTGTTAATTTTTGGAGGGTCAGGGATGGAGTGATCTGGATAGAGAGGTGCAAGAATGACAGGTTTAGGAGGGGGTGGGTTTAACAAATTGTACGCCGCGCTGGGGGAGCGAAGTTGTTGAAGGAACTCGTCTCGTTGGGCTTTGTTCGTATCAGTGAGACCTTTAGATGGGCCCAATAATCTACTAGGAGGTGGTGGAGAGAGGGAAGGTGAAAAAATAGGGTAAGTAGGAATAAATGTTTCAGAAAAATTAAAAGTAGAATAAGAAGAGGGGTTAAAAGTTTGAGAGAGGAGGGGGAAAGCTCTGGAAGCAACTTTGGCTCTCTGGCTACCCAATCCCAAGCTACCATCTGATGGTCGGGTTTGCCCATTCTTATTGCCTGCTCCATCATCTCCATCATCGTCCTGTGGTTTCTTTGTAAGAGCTCCTGCTTGGGCCTTGCATGCCGTGCTGCAGGGCCTTTTTCGTATTTTCTAACTATTTCTGGGACTCCAGGATGATCTTTTCTTGCTTGGCCACAATATTTTCAAAATTTCTCTTTTTGGCTTCTCATTCTTGGATCAGCTGCTAATATTTCTCCATCCAGATGGCTGTGGCCTATGGGGCCTAGAACTATATGTCCTCGGGCTTAATTAGAGGGGCACCAACTGTCATTGCACCCAATGATCCATCTCGTGCTTGGTCAATCTGGACCATCTGGTGCTTCAGTTGTTGCTAGACCTCTTCCAATGTGATCTTCTACCCGGCCATCACGGATCTGATTTCATCTGTCTCTTTTTCTTTTTCTTTGGCCAACTTCTATTGTTGCACAATCTCTTGGTCCTGGTACTGGACCTTATTCTCGAGCATTTGGTGCTAGCTTATCAATAAATGCATGTGGTAGCATGCTTCGGATAGGCCGATCATCGAGCGCTTAGCTGCTTCGGAGAGCTTTTTAGGGTTAGTGATGGTTGGGTACTGATCAGGGGTGTGAGATGGTGAAGCTAATCCAAAAAATAAACATTGTGGAGGAAATGAAGATGGAGGTGGAGGGAGTGGAGAAACAATATTAGTAGAAATGGTGGTTTATGTGGTGGTGGTGGTTAGTGGAGGGGTCATACTTCCTCTTTCTGACTGATCCGCTTGTTTCGGTTCATCATCGCTGATTTCCATCAGGTCCCAGCATCAAAATATTGTGAAGTATCCAAGGTATGGACTTGTTGGGCCTGTGGATGTTGGTCTTGTGACCGCTGGGCCGCTTTTTTGTCTTGGGGAATGGGACTCTCCACTCTTCTCCCCCCCCCCCCCAAAGAATGTGTCATTGGTGAAGTTGGCGGCATTGGCGTGGTAATCAACATGGGTGGGGTGGTGACTTGGTCTGGTGGTACGACTTGGGTTGTGCCCATGTCTGCTATTGTTGATGATGTAGCTGCTCCATCACCCCCGTCGATGGTGTGTAAGGGTAAGGGTGATGTGTGTGTTGGAGAGGCTGCGTGTGAGGTGAGCTTCCATCATCTGGATCTGAATCTTCTGATGTTGTGTTGTCGGGTGATTTCCTCCTGACCTGAAGCTTTCTGCAGATGCGTTGTTGCCTTGTGTCTGGCAATTGGGCCTCAGAGGTGTCGGCATGTTGCTGATGATGTTGTTGCTTGTGAATCTGGTTGAGATCTTTGTGGCTTGTGTACCAGTGGAATAATACTGGTGTTCATCCTTTTGGGTGGAAGACCTGATGGTGAAGGGGCTTGTGAGAGTGAACGCTTGGACTTTTTGGACCCTATAGGAATGTCCCATGCTTTGTCTACAACTTGCAGGTATTGGTGAAGTATGGGCCCATTTTGTACCTTGATGGAGTGTGATATCAGTCATGAGATATCCCATGATTGTTGCCAACTATTTGTTCTCAACACAATCATGAAGGCAGTTCGAAGCAAACTATGCCCAATCATAAAGGTTTTGGGCATGTAGTCATGAATCTGCCATCATGTAGAATAGAGACACGGGAACCCGCATCACCTTTGTTCTCGGTCGTTGTGTGTACCTGGTCAAGTATGCACATGCTGCTGCCAGCTGTTGATCATTGATGGCCTCAATGTGGAACCCGTCTTTATTTTTAAACTGAGGGATCGATATACTTGAAATAAGCTGTCTGCTCAAACTTTTGGAGCATCTTGGTGACAATATTTGGTCCACGGGAGAACCTCTGCCGTCGCAAAAGATATATTATAAACATAGTTCCTAACAAGGGGAACTATGAAGTGGCACGACCTTGCAGTAGCATTATAGTTGGCGTACGCCATGTGTAGTAGGTACGGACTCTGATACCCAGTCAAGACAGAGTTTTGGAGCTCAATTGCCTTGAAAAAGGATTCTGCCTGCTGGTTCCAAGTCTGCATCTCGGTAATATCCAATTTGCATAGCTGGATGTCGATCTTATTAGCATCTGGGTTGTTGGAACTGGAACTCGGGTTGGAAGACATGGTGAAAAAATGGAAAAAACAGTGTTTTGGAAAAGTGTGTCAGTTGAGATTTGAGACAGGGATAAGGGTGGCGTCGGTCGAGATGGGACTGGTGGCTTTGGTCGAGAATTGACTGGTGGCGTCGGTCGAGAATTGATTGATGGCTTTGGTCGAGATGTAACTGAGGGCTTCGGTCGAGATGGAACTGAAGGTTTCAGTCGAGATGGAACTTAGGGCTTCGGTTGAGATGGAACTGAGGGCTTCGGTCGAGATGGAACTGAAGTTCATCGATCGAGATAGACTGGAAAGCTACGGGTGAGAAGGTAGGTGAAGGTGTAGGTCAAGATGGAGGTGAATAATGTGTTGAAAGTGAATGATGTTTCTGAAAGTGAGGTTACAAAATGAGATTGGGTAAGGGAAAATGTAGGGTATAATGTCTAAAGAAGAAGATGTTGAGGTGTCGGTCAAGATGGAGGTGTTTGGAAGATCGGTAACTGTGGAAATGGAGCTGTGGAGGTGGTGAATGAACTGGAAAAAATGAAGTGTTGTATGTTGATGATGGTGTTTTCAATAGTGTAACAGGAGCGTGACGTATGCTCGCGTGACACTACCCCTCAGACTGTGAAAAGTTTCAAGCTATTGTGTCATTTGCAAATGATGTTAGGTTTGGAAAGTGTTGGTGATGGCACTCTGAATGGTAATCAAACGACGATGGTGGATACTCGGTGGAGGTGGAGTTAAACCAAGGACATAAGCATGGAACGAGAGAGTGCTATAATCGAGCACAAGAGCAGAAAGATCGCCAGAAACAGTCGCAAGAAACTTCAAAATTTGCACTTCATTGAGGTGCGAATGGCATCGTTGTCAAGGCATTTATGGACGTCGTCGTTTGGCTTTGGTCGAGATGTGACGTGACGGCTCCGTTGAGTTTGAATTGAAACCTCCGGTTGAGATTTGAGTCATGGCCTCCAGTTGAGATTTGAGTCGTGGACTCCGGTTGGGATTTGACTGAGGTGCTCCGGTCGAGATTTGATTGGAAACCCAGCGGTTGAGATCTGACAGGAAATCCACCGGTTGAAATTTGATTGAAGTGCTCCGATTGAGATTTGACGGAAGTGCTTCGGTCGAGATTTGACAGAATGGCTTTGATGAAATCTGACAGAAGTCCTGTATGGAGGAATGGAGCTGTGTGATGAAGAACTCTAGGAGGGAAAACATGACCGTGGCTCAAATTGGAAGTTCTTATGGGAAAGAAGTATCTCAGTGATTGGATGTATGCTTAATTGGGAATATTGAGATATCATACAGACACAAATGAGATGGGCTTAAAGTGTGACAAATCTTGTCCTTATGATTCAGTGTATCATTTGTTGACCTAGAACATTCATGACAAATGGTTATTTATAGAAAAAAAAAGATGCACAGAAAGTAAATAAGTACATGCATGAATTATAAAACAAGAAAATTATACATAAATAGGCATGCAAAAAGAAATAATAACAATCAAGGAAGAAAAAGAAAAGAAAAAATGTAAAATATATACCAGGAAATGAGGGTTAAATTGGGTCAACAAAAAACAACTCTTTGTAATACCGCCATAGATGACCACTGTTGACAACAATGTCTAAGAGTATTCCGTCAAGTGTTTGCAGTTAGACTGCACCATTAGGAAAGAGTTTATTGATAACATATGGGCCCTCACTTCGGAATTTCAATTTTTTGGGGTGCTTCTTCGATGTATAAAGAAGTACCTAGT
Organism: Diphasiastrum complanatum; assembly: GCA_029204225.1. NCBI lineage: Eukaryota > Viridiplantae > Streptophyta > Lycopodiopsida > Lycopodiales > Lycopodiaceae > Diphasiastrum > Diphasiastrum complanatum. Next base: position 42,704,548 of record CM055094.1, read on the forward strand.
CACCTAAATCGCGTAAGTGATGGTCATGCCAAGCCTTTTGGCGTCGTTTCTTAACCAGTTGTGCATGGTAAGATATGAGTCTTGTCTCGCACAACTGGGCTAATGTAAATAGCCTGGTCTTGACTTGCTGCTCAATTGTAGCTTTCTCATAAACATGTGTAGAAAAGGCTCCCATGATTATTAGAGAAGGTACTAAGAATTCTACAGCATTACCGCTTCTTGACCATACACTAGATGGAATGGGGTAACCCATCTAGTGGCTTTCTTCGGGTTGGTGCGATAAGCGCAGATAGCCGAGAAAAGTTTCGTTTCCCAATTAGAGCAACTGGTTTCAACTATCTTTGTCAATATCTTACATATCGCCTTGTTAGTTGATTCGGCCTGGCCATTACATCTAGGATAGTATGGTGGTGTACTCTTTCGGTGAACTACAAGGTAATGGTGTAGCAAATTATCAATGACAACATTTAAAAAGTGTGTGCCGCGATCACTAACTAGCTCTATAGGACAACCAAAATATGTAATAATGTTTTCGTAAAGAAAACGTGCTACAGTCTTTGCGTTGGCGTCCTTTGTTGCCCGAGCCTCAATCCATTTAGTGGCGTAATCTATGGCTATTAGGATATAACGGGCTTGGGTGTGTTTCGATGCTGGGCTGATTGGTCCAACAAAGTCAATTTCCCATTTATGGAAGGCTTTGCTTTCTATAATGGGAGTCAAGGGTGTGAAGTCTGCTTTTGTATTTTTTTTGGCTTGTTGACAGACATCTCATGTTTTAATAACAACAAATGTGTCTTTAAATAATGATGGCCACCACAAACCTGCTCGATGGATAATCTTAGTTGCTGCTTCAGCATATAAGTGACCACCGCAGTGCCCTCATGAGTCTGAGATATGATAGATTGCGCATCGTCGGATAATATCGTCAACGCCCCTGCTATTAGCTGAAAGGGCGCTGCTTTAAGCAAAAATTTTCTTTTTGCAACCATATTCAGGCCTTTTTTGAGTCTGTTTGTTGTTAGGAACTGAGTGATCTCCTCAGCCCATAAGGGCGTAGCATCAATCTAAAATATACATGCATCAGGAAGATCATCGTTGACTGGTGCAGTTGCTTTTTCAGCATTAGGGAGCCGAGAAAGGTGATCTGCCATGAAATGTTGGGTTCCTTTCCGAATGACTATGCGGAAATTAAATTTCTCTAATATCAACAGCCATTGAGCTCTATGTCTCATTTTACAGGAAATATTAAGAATATATAACAGGGCTTGATGGTCGGCGTAGAAGGCAAAGGTCTGGCCTAGTAAATAATGTCGTATTTGTTGAATAGCATAGACCATTGGCAATGCTTCTCTTTCAGTTGTTGTATAACTTACTTCAGCAGGCACCAGTTGCCTGCTTAAGAAACGTATTGGGAAATTTTTGCCATACTCATCCAATTGTGCAAGAAGACCTCTGATGGCATACTTACTGGTGTCAGTATGCACATAGAACTCTTTCGTGTAGTCTGGTGAACGGAGTATGGGTGCCATGGTAATCGCTATTTTTAACTCCTCAAACGCTTTAATGCGTTCTTCGGTCCATCGAGGATCTACCACAACTAAACAAACGAGTCGTGCCTTGCCGGCATAATTGATTATAAAGATGCGATAATAATTTGTGTGATGGTGTCGAGTTGATCTTGTTCTTTTGCACGAGGGAATTCACACGCTTGGGGATGTTGTTGTTACTGATCCTTTGCGGCTTGACCTTTTCGCCGTGCTTCAACTACTTAGGGTGTCGTTGCTTCTCATGCAACTCTAGATAAAGAGCAAGATTATTCACATCGCACTCCTAGAGAGGACTGTATTCCTTTTGTTTTGGAAACTATGGGTGCCTGCATAAAAAATTCGATGATTTTCTATCATCTTGTGCAGGTTTTGCAGCGAAACTCCAAGGACATAGTGCCTCACCTTTATCTATCATTACGGCTTATTATCGTCAATGAGTTTCTATGACTTTACAATGCACTCAGGCATTTGCAATACTTCGACGTGTCATAGTTGTAGGAATGGCTGCTTTACAACTTCCTGCACTACCTAAACTTCCAACTGTCTTAACTAGCGACTTACACCAAGCAGTAGGCTTTATGTAGATACTCTATGAGATTGTTGCTTTGTTATGGTTGTATAGTATCTCAATTCGCCTTATGGCTTTTACGCTTTCAACATGCATTCCTTTGTACTCTGATGAGTTTTTTCATCTTTTATTAATAAAACAAGAAGTTTCTTCATCTTGATAACTTTGTTTTGCAGTTTAAGTTTGAATCTTGATTTAAGGCCGAATCATCCGACACGTAAGTAACCACGTATGCATGTAAACTAGAAAATTTTGCAAAAGACATTTGGTGAATGGAAAAAAGTCCCTTGTTTTATATACATTTTAATATTTTAATATTTTAACTTGACATTTTTTCTTTTCCTTTTTTCATTCAAAACATAGGTTATGGTGCTTGTTATTCTTGTACCATGTTGGGGGTATTCCCAACAAAGTGTAAATAAATAAAATCCTCCAATAAAATGTGTTGCGAGGGCATGGCATCCTGCGTGTATAAGCCCATGTCCCAATGAGCACGCAATTGAAGTTGTAAATAAAATAAGGTTGACTTGGGCCTTGTAATTAAAATAAAACTAGAGGCCCAATGTCGTTTTTAAACTTAGAGTTCACTTTTTAGAGTTGGGTCCAAATTGGGACTCACATGAACCTTGTGATTTCTAATGTACTTTTTGTGGACCCTTGGATCAAGTTGGGTCCAAGATGAATGGTTAGGATCATTGTGAATATTAGCCAATAAGATTGAGGGGCAAGGCCTTCCCCATTTTATAAAAAGGCACCATTTGTACACTATTTCCATGCTTAATGAGGAGGAGGAAACTCTACCATTTTTGGAAGAGAAGCATCCTCATTTGCTATTCACTACTTGCTAATGCTCTTGGTTGTGTTTTCCCTTGCTTTCTATTTCCATGTTTATTGTTTGCCAATAGTGAATGTTTTTCCATTAGCAAGCATAAGGAGCATTTGAGCTAACCTCCACCCTCACTCTCTTTCTCTCTCTTTCTCTTCTCTTCTCAATCTCTTCTTCTCCATTCCTTTCCTTCAACCAAACTATGATGAATGTTAGTGTAGAGGAGTAGAGTTAAAGAGGAGTAGTATAATGGTGAGTAGAGTTAAGGGAGAAAGTAGAAAATTAACTAAAAGTAGCATCTATGCATAGTTAGGCACCTATCCAGTGATCTAACCTTTATTGACAGGCAGAAGGGCTATACGACGAGAGATCTTTGACCCCACAGTGGCGCCGTTGCCGGGGATAGGTTTCTACTAGCTAGTTTAGTTGCATTTTAGCATATTTTTTGTTTTTTAGAGTAGTTTAGGTAGATTTTTGGGAGTTTAGAGTTAGTTTTCTATATTTTTTTGTGTTTGGATTGTTCACAGCTAGCGGAGGAGGTGTGAGAGGGTAGAGGAGGTCCTGAACAACCTCTAAGGGCTTGAAACCCAAACCAATCATCCAAAAAACCCAAAAAACACACCAATCTGCATTTTGGAGAGAAAAGGAGCCAAAAAAACTCATCAGATTTTTATATCTCCAAAATCAGTGGGAATTAACCCTTTCATGACTAGCAGCAGCTCGAAGGTACTATCCCAAACCTGCATAGAAGCCTGCGAGAGTTAGTTCCAAGCAGATTGTAAAAATCAGAGAAAAATCATACAAAAATTCAAAAAACCCTTGAAAAAATTCAAAAAAATTCAAATCTTCATAAGAACTCTTGCAGAGCCCTCTGAAGTTCCATCTCAGTTCCAATGGTCAAGAACTCTCACAGAGGATTCTGAAGTTCCATCTTAGTGAGACCAGGACACAGAAGAGCTTGCGAGAGTTAGTTTGATTCCAGTGAGCAGAAAATTGGATTTAAGTGCTAAAAAATCACTAAAAAGTGTAGATACAGCATATCCTTCCAGTAAGAACTCTTGTAGACCCTCTCAATCAGTTTAAAATGTCAAATTACATCAGTGATAAAGCCTGCGAGAGTTAGTATGAAGATCTGGTGAAGATCAAACACAAAAAGTGATTTTGAACCCTCGCAGAAAGTGAATTTCTCACTTCTTGCAAGAGTTAACTCTCGCAGAGAATTCTATAGTGAGATTTGACCTAGATCCAGCTACTGTGAAGCTTCTGAGAACTACTTCCCAAAGATATGAAAGATATCAGGTTTTTTACCAGCAAAAATGGCTAAAAAACCCTCACACAGCCAACCCTTGCACAAGATAACCTTCTCATACCAGATCAATGAAAAGATCTGCATTAGATCCAGCTACTGTCAAAATATCAGGTCAATCAGTGCAAGGAGTAAAAAGTTATCAATAAAAAACCATCGTAAAAGGCCTAAAATTCATTCCGGCCAATCAGATCGATTAGATCTTGAAGATCCAGACTGCATCCTATTGTATAAGCAAGATCCAATCACTTTAGAACCCACCATCGGATGAATCTGAGATCGGGATGATCAATAGCACGAAGGATAGCAAATCAGGCACCACACCTTCCCAGATTAGCAGTTGTGCAACAAGAGGCAGAACCGGAACCAGGACCAATGGATCCAATGGGCCAACCTGTACCTGTTGCTCCCTTGCATGCAGTTCGGAGAGCACCACGGATGGAGATACCAAAATACGACGGATCCTCATATTCCATCCGATTCTTCTAGATCTACGAGTAAGTTTGTGAAATCTACGACGAACGGACACCTGCAGAGAAGCTGATGCTATTCCCTATGTCCTTACTTGCAGTGGCTCAGGATTGGTTTTTCAACCTGTCAGAGGAAGAGAAATCCACCTGGGAAGCGGTTAAAGCGGCTCTCATTATGCGCTTTAAACCAAGAAAGTTCTTGAAAGACCCATTTCTCGTGCTAAGCAAAGTCAAGATGGGTAAATGAGAAAGGGTCCGGGACTATATTGAATGGGTCAAACATCTACGATCCGAGTGCAGTGCAGCCCTGACTCCCGATCATGCGGTGATCATGTGGTTCCTAGCTGGATTACCACGAAACATCAGAATAGAACTGAAAAGACGGGAGTAGTACGCTACTCTGCAAGAAGCTATGGAAGATGCCATCATGGAAGAGGATGAGGGATCTAACGACGAATATCCTTCCACCCACACTCCTACTCCCTCGATCGCATCATCATCATCAAACACATCCGCTCTATCCACAAAACTGTTGTTGGAGCAAATGACAAAATTACACAAACAACAAATGGAGCAACTTACGGCGCAGTTTGACCAGAAACTGAAGGCCTTACAAGGAACTGTAGCGGTAACTCCACATCAACCGGAACCAACCCAGCTACAGTATCCTCGATGAGAAAATGTATGTTGTTCAGTATGCACGCAAAACCATATAGCGAACGAGTGTCCAGTCCTAAAGCAAAATCTGAGACTGACACATAGATTTTGTCATCTGTGCAATGCAACATCGCATGATATGACATTTTGGCCGTTTAACCCTAGGGTTGTTCAACTGAAGAAAAGTCCTTATCAGAATTTTTATCCTTATCATCAAGGGGCACGTAACGTGGCAGCAAGGTACAACGCACCCAATCAACCACAACGCATGGCCTTACCTGCTCCACCAGGGCCAGTCAATCAACAAATGGCCCATGTAAACCTGACAGCAGCAGAACAAGATTTGCAAATGTCACCTCAACCTGAGCAGCAGCAGTGGTAAGGACCAGATGAACCATTTATGGATCCTGCCATAAATGAATATGTTTCGGCCTATGCAGCTCAAACTCACTGTCAAGGTGGAAGAAATTACGGTTGCTACGGGTGCGACGAGGGACACAGAATTGCAGAATGTCCCTACAAAAGGACAATATACAACCTCCTGTCGGGATTGCAGTTATGGACACTATTTCAAGAATTGTCCATTTAAATCTGGAACCAGTGTACCTCTTAATCTCAGTGCCATACAGCAATCAGCAGTTCCAGCAGGGATGCCAATGAAAGGTCGACATGACTACGCTCCTGTGTTAGCTGTTACGCGAGCATAGAAGAGGAAGGAAGTGGCTCCCTCACCACCACCATCGGTCATTGACGACCAACCCTCAACTTGAACACCATATCCAAATGTGCGAGAAGAGAGAAGACAATACCAAAAAATAAGACACTGGGTACAAAAAACACAAGAGGAGAAAAAAGAGCAAGAATGAAACAATCCCACAGAACCTTTAGTCGGCATCGAACGGGATCCGCAAACAGGCTCACCACTGCGCACTGATCAGAATGATCGGTTGCACTAACATGATCCACCTTTTCACATGGTGGAGCCTGAGGAACCACGCACTGAAAGGCTCACACTCTTGTTGTCAAGCCAAGTTAGTTTACCCCTCGAAGAACTACTGCAGATTGCACCACAAGCAAAAAGCCTTTTAGTTGAATGGGCCTAGGCGGATGGGGAGCCAGTAGCGCCTGAGCCCATCTATTGTGCGGGCTATGATGAAACAAGTAACGTCCTCCACATCGGAGCAACATGGGAAAGTGAGGAGCACAACATCACTTTTCCAATGAAACAAAAGAGATACGAGGACGAGGTGGCAGTGATAGATGGAGGATCAGGTGTCAATTTGATCTCCACTACTTTGTATGAAAAATGGGGATCACAAGGATTGAAGCCAACCAGATTCGCCATCAAGCTAGCAGATCAATCCTGTGTGAAACCAAAAGGTGTAGTTGCTGATATTCCTGTAAAGATAGCAGACATGCAGTGTGTGATTACTTTTGTGGTCATGGATATACCTGAATCTCCATCTGCATACCGTATTTTACTAAGAAGACCATGGTTGAGGGCTGCGCAAGTAGTACACAACTGGAGTATAGGGAAACTCACCTTCGAGAACAAAGAACGGGCTTTAAAGGTAGATTCAACCACATGGGCGGTAAAACCTATTGCACCCAAAGCTAATGGCGGATCATCCACGACAGATCATATGATTGACCGCCCAAGGCCAGCCAAAGACTATCATTCAAAGACAGATGTCATGAGATGGACAGGATGCATTAGCAACTATTGACTGCCAGGCATATCAATATGAATCAGATCTAGATCCAAGTACATCTTCACCCAAATGTTACACTATGGACACACCAATCACATTTGGAGTGAATATGATAAACGTAGCATGGCAATCAGCAGAGCCGATTGAGAATCCAGTGGATGATGATCTAGTCCCTTGGCAACATGCTCTAAATTATAATAAGGAGACTGAACTGACTGATGAACAAGTCCTACACCAGCTCAACCACCACAAAGGTCTGCTATGGCGAAAGTCTCAAGGATTGAACCACCCAAGGCACCTACAAATAAGAAGAATTAGTTGAAGCAATGCTACAACCAGGTGATCCAATGGACTGACCTACCCGAAGAGGCAATAGCTATAGTAGATGTTGATATTCGCGACCATGAGGCGAATGTCACAACAGTCCCAAAGAAGGACAACAAGGATGAGCCCATCAAAATGACAAAAGGACAAGAAGAAGGTGTTGGATTCCTTGAAGTCAATCAAGTTGGACTTAGATATAGTGTCATCTTCTACACAGGTGACAGAAAATAAAAAAATGACCAGTCAAGCCAAGATCAATATGCTGAAAGAGGAATCTCGACGAGCTCCAGTTCATGAGATGCCTGATACTTTCAAGAACTATACATTGGATGACGTGGTAAACATGATGCCTCAAGCCCAATGAGAACCTGATCAAAGACAGGCACCAGCGGAACAAGACTTCGAGGGACCTGCGGAACATAGCCGATGAATCTTGCAGAACCAGGAGAAGAAGAAAGGATAATGCATGTGGGGGAGCAGTTAACACCCACGCAGTTCAAGAGACTATGATCCTTCTTGGTGGAATATAAGGACTGTTTTGCCTAGAGGTATAGTGATCTAAAGGGCATTCCGCAAACAGTAGTCCAACACACCATACCTTTGGTGGACAGAGCAGTCCCCAAGGTAAGCCGTTACTACCCCTGCAACCCGAATTATACAGAACTGATCAAGCAAGAGTTATAGAAACTTATGGATGCAGATTTCATTTACGAAATCGAGCACACGGAATGGGTATCGCCGATAGTTATAATACCCAAGAAGAATGGCAAAATGCGTATCTATGTGAATCTGAAGGCGCTTAATGCAGTAACCAAGAAGGACCATTTTCCTTTACGATTTACAAAAAGTGTCCTCGATAGACTAGCTGGTGACGAAGCCTACAGTTTTCTGGACGGCTTCAGCGGCTACAACCAGGTGAAAATAGCCCCCCAAGACCAGCACAAGATAGCATTCACCACGAAATGAGAAACTTATGCCTATAAAGTGATGCCATTTGGACTTTGTAATGTCCCAAGCACTTTCCAGCGAGTCATGCAGGTGGCATTCAAAGATTATTTGTAAAAATTTCTGGAAATTTTCTTGGACAATCTGTGCGTGCATGGACCAGATTCAGAACACTTATCCAATTTGGAGAAGGTGCTACAAAAATGCCGCAAATACCAGATCTGCCTGAATCCATAAAAATGTCAATTCTGGGTGACATATGGCTTGTTACTTGGCCATATAGTGTCAAGACACGGGATCGTCACAGATCTATCAAAGATCAGGATCATTGTTGATCTACCACCACCGGGGACGATTCGCGAGGTCTACATTTTCATGGGTCATGCTAACTATTATAGGAACTTCATTCTTGATTTTGCGGAGTTAGCCAGACCAATTTACAAGCTCACAATAGAGCCACATTGGAATGAGAAAGCTCTAAAGGCTTTCCAGAAGATTAAGGATGCATTGGTCTCAGCACCAATCCTACGACCATCCAATTGGTCCATTGAGTTCCACGTGCATACGGACGCATCGACGTATGCAGTTGGAGCAGTCTTAGCCCAGCCAGTGAACACAAAAAGGATTTTCCAATCCGAATTGCAAGCCGACAGCTCAGTGATACCAAAATGAATGATTCAATCATAGAGCGAGAAGCACTGGCAATGATCTATGTGGTTAAGAAATTTCGACACTATTTGATGGCCACACATTTTGCTTTTTATACGGACCATCAACCCTTGCTATATCTCGTTAATAAACTTGCAACATCGGGAGAATCACCAGATGGCTCCTATTGTTGTTGGAATTTGATTTTCGGATAGTAGTTCGCAAGGAAAACAACACTACATGGCAGATCATGTGTCACGAATCAAGGGAAAGGAGATTGCAACCCAACTCGACGATGAGCTGGCAAATGCTGTCTTATTTTACGTGGATACAGTACCAGAATGGGCTACCGACATTGTTGAATATCTAATGCGGGGACAACCAGACAAATCACTACCAAAGGCAGAACAGCGGATATTGATCTTGAAAGCTAGACCTTATCAGCTGATTGCCGGCCAGTTGTACCAAAGAGATCCAGACGGAATTCTTTGACGGTGTATTCTTCCTCATGAGACCACCCAGACCATTTCGCTTTCACATGAAGGCATGGGTGGAGGTCATTTTGCATCTGACATTACAGTTCGCAGGATCCTGCAATCAGGGTGTTGGTGGCCACTGATTCATAAAGACACGGAGGAATACTTGAAAAAATGCGATGTGTGCCAAAGGGCAAGGAGACCAATGAGATTGAACTATGATCTACTGCACCCAATCTTAGCCCAAGCACCGCTCAAAAAATGGGGACTGGATTATATTGGTCAATTCACCCTGCAGCAAGGAGTTTCCAGGCTCAATACATAATCGTAGCCACAGACTACCTCACCAAATGGGTCGAAGCCAAGGCAGTACGAGTAGCAGACGCTAGGACCACTGCCAAGTTCCTTTATGAAAATATCATTGTGCGCTTCGGGTGCCCAGTGGAACAAGTCAGTGATCGCGGAAGCCATTTCATCAACGAGACCATCAAGGTCCTGTTGGAGGAGTTTTTCGTGATCCACAGAACCAATACGCCTTATTATCCTTGTGCTAATGGGCAAGCAGAATCATCCAATAAGATCTTGTGTAGCGTGCTCACGAAAACAGTTGAAACTAGCAGATCAGATTGGGAACACAAGTTGCATGCTGCGCTGTGGGCATTCAGGACAGCATATAAGAGGAGCACTGATCAAACACCCTTATAATTGGTATATGGTTAGGATGCAGTGATGCCAGTAGAGTTTTTAGTTCCTTCATTAAGGATTGCCACCGCGCAACGTCTTAATGAGTCCAAATCTCTACAGCTACGCCACAAAGCTCTGCATAAACTTTGTGAAACACGCTTACTAGTTGTGCATGCACTGGCAGCTGAAAAGGAAAGATGCAAGGCTTGGCATGATTGTAGATCACAAAAGAAGGATCTTTGTTCAGGAGATCTGGTCCTGATGTATAAAACCAAGGCGATCAAGGGGAAGTTAAAATTCATAGGCGAAGGTCCTTTTAGGTTCAAGAAAATTTTTAATCATGGGGCCGTGAACTTAGAACAGCTTGATGGGACGCCCTTCGACACACCCATCAATGGTAGCCGGTTGCACAAGTACTGGCCACCACTGTAAGACAGATCCAGATTGGGGGTGACAAGTTACAAAAAGCTTTTCTGCTCAGCCATTACCGCTAGATCTAAGGAGATCAAGCCAAATCAAGCTAAATCCATCAAGATTCAGCCAGATCTGACAGGATTGGGAAAATCCATCAGAATCCAAGGAGGATCCAGATCCTGATAGGGTCAAAAAATAAGCAGATCATCAGATTGACTGAGGGATCTACTACCAAGAATCCATCAGAACTTCCAGAGCACTACCAACAGTCAGATCAAGCCTAGATGAAGCTGATTACCAGTTTACAAAAGTTAAAAATCAGAAAATCTTGAGATCCCATCAAAAAACACTTTGAAGGAGCACTTTTTGATGATTTTTTGAGATTCCATGAGAGATAGCTCTTGAAAATTGGACAGTCACCAGATCTGACCTAGATGCATCCATGAAAATCTCTGCAAGAGTTCCTGATGGAGGAATCATCATTTTTTAGTGTATGCGAGAGTTCTCAGAAGCAAAATTTTCAGAACCCTTGCAGAGCATCAAGATCAACTTACCAACTCTCGCAAGGTGCCTAAATGAAATAAGAACAGTGAAATTAGCCTGCCTACATGGTCTGATCTTGAAAATCCAATCACAGGAACAAGTTGTGTGAGAGGTCACTTCCTGCTAGAGTTGAACCCTCGCAGAACCTTCGCATAGCGGTCAAATCACCTTCTGAACTCTCGCAGACTTCCCTGAGGTCTTAGAATTTTGTGAAGAAGGTGCCTGTCAAAATTTGGGTGGAACTGAGCACGGGAAAGTAAATTTCACCTATTACTTTTTCCTTCCATTTTCCACCGTTTTTCTACTTTTTCGACTTTTTCGATCACTAATCATCATAACATGGCCTCCTCATCCTCTGAAGACTCTGGCACCAAACAGGTGATCCAGTGTGACATCCCCGAGGCCACGTAGATTTGGCCTCTACCCTCTGACACTTTGATCCAACCATGGCTGCAGACAGCCGGGCCCCTCCTTGAAGCAATGGGTTTTTACTCGGCGCTCTTCCATTTTGAGATTAACATGGGCCTCGCCCTTCACGCTTATGCCACCTGGGACGAGGACAAGGCTCGTTTCCACTTCCTGTACCAAGGTACCACGTACAAGGTCAGGATTAATGCCGACTCGATGATCACCGTTGGCATTATGTCCGGTGATCGTCAACCCATCTCCCATCGCCACGCCAAAGCTCTGATCAAACCATTCGTCACCCAAACCACACCAGAAATTTCCATTCAGACTAACAATGGTTACCTGATAGAAGCTATCACGTAACCCGTCATTCAGACAGTTGTGCATTTGTTGAATAACTTTCTGATTATTTCAACATTTTGCAAGGACAGAATCCAGTCTACGCTGCTGATCAGATAGTGGAATCCTTTCTGGAATTCCCTAACCCCTCCGTTGTGCCATACGACTGGCATAGCTTCCTTATTCGAGATCTAACAAACTCCATCAAACCCAACAACCGTGAGCGAATCGCAGCAAGCCCCCTGTTGTGTAACTTTGCCTGCGCACTTCTCGAGGCGAAAGTGCGTGGTTTTCAATGCTCAGCCCTCCTGTCTACCCTTGTGCCACATACTAACCTTTACCCACCATCTCAAGCATCTACCTCATCCCAACCTGCAGTCATTAACACAACGGCCAGCAAACGAATGCGTGGCGCTGCCTCTACATCCACATCTCCACCGGTTACCCGACGACGTGTCTCCACTGCCGCACTAACTACTCCATCAACCACCGCCACTTTGTATTCCCAACAAAGTGTAAATAAATAAAATCCTCCAATAAAATGTGTTGCGAGGGCATGGCATCCTGCATGTATAAGCCCATGGCCCAATGAGCACGCAATTGAAGTTGTAAATAAAATAAACTTGACTTGGGCCTTGTAATTAAAATAAAACTAGAGGCCCAATGTCATTTTTAAACTTAGAGATCACTTTTTAGAGTTGGGTCCAAATTGGGACTCACATGAATCTTGTGATTTCTAATGTACTTTTTGTGGACCCTTGGATCAAGTTGGGTCCAAGATGAATGGCTAGGATCATTGCGAATAAGTTTGGACTCATTCTCTCTCTACCCGAGTTCTCTTTCATTGATTTTCTCTCTCTACCCGAGAGCAGCCTGTTTTTCCCATATTGAGCATTTAGAATTATTTCTGACATTCAATTCTCATATTAAGAAGTTAGCTTTTTTAGTCAGATGTATGCCATTGTGCTCTTTCCATAGATTTTTCAAGTATACTGTTCTCTATCAATCTTGTGCAATCACAACACCTCAGTAAGATCCTGTAAGGTGTGTGGTGAAGTTCACACATGATAAAAACTTCACATGGTATCAGAGCTTCATGATTTGAAGAGGTGAGGGTGTATACATCATCAGATCAACAGTGCTTTTGCTTGTAGGAACTCGGATTTGAGAGAGGGATTCAAACTCGCTGAGAAACAAGCTATATGTGGGTCATAAGTGGATCAAAATGAGCCTGATCTACTCCAGCAGAGCCCTGTACAGACAGAGAGCTCACACTGTGAAATCAGCCCTCATTAATTGAGTGCTACTTCTCAAGGATTGATCCAAATTTGATGTTCTATAGCTTGTTAGATAGGTATTGAAGAGTAGAATGTGTTGCTCAAGTTTCTAAATCGATTTGATTTTTTCTTCTAAGAGTTTTAGGCAACCAAAGAGTTTGAGAGAGTACTCAACTCGTGAGATATGCCAAAGTGAGCACACATAAGTTCTTTTCACCATTTTCATCAATTTTCACTGTCAATCAAGTAGAATTTGATAGAAGTGAGTGTTCTGAGGTCTTAGACTTTTCATTTCACACATATTACTGTGTTTGAGTTGAAAGTAAGTTCCTAGAAATTTTTTGCGTTTTTTAAAACGTGTGGGAGAGATAGACTTCTTACTTGCATGTGCTTCATTTTTGTGACTGAAACAAGATCCAAATTCAAGATAGATTGATTTTCTGTTGAGAATTTCTTCTCACATCTGTTGCTAGACTTCATAGGTTGGGTCAACATCATCATTGTTAGATCCTAGGTTGAGATAGCAAGCAACATCTTTCAACTCCATCTTTGTCATTACTAGAATTTCTCATAGAGAAGATGTCTTTATCTGGTTTACATTTCTTGGAGCACAGTGAGAGATTAACATCTTCCAAGTATGCAATGTGGAAGATTAGAATGGAATCATTGTTGATTCTACAGGATGTAATGGACATTGTGAGTGGAGCTGAAGAAGAACCCGTTGCACTTAATGAAGCTGCAGCATTTCACAAAAGAACCAGAATTGCCCTTCATTTCATAAAAATGAATGTAACCAATGAAGAGTTGAGAGAGATCAATACATGCACCACTGCCAAGGAAGCTTGGGATACTCTAAAAACAATCTATGAAATCAAGAATACTTCTAGATTGCTTACACTTAGAAACCAAATCTTTCTAAGTTATCAGAGAGTAGATGAGAGTGCTTCATCATATGTAGTGAAAGTTAAGGATCTTCATTAAGAGTTAGCTGGTATTGGAGATGTTCTTAAGAACACTGAACTTGTTCAAGTAGTCCTTAATGGACTTAGAGATGAGTATGACAATATTGTGCAGACTTATGCTGTCAGAGATGATCTTCCATTCTTGGAGACACTGCAAGGTGTTCTCATTGCTGAAGAAAGCAGGCAAGAGGACAAGATGCTAAGGATCAACAGACTTTCATTGAAAGATGGTGGAGATGACAAAGCACTCTTCATCAGAGACAAGTCAAGAGGCAAGGGAAAAGGACAAAAACACTTCAAGAAGGACAAAGCCAAATAAGGTGATGAGGATCTGTCCTCACAAGTTGCAACATCCATTGGCAAGAAGAAGCTGTCAAAGATCAAGTGTTTTTTTTGTGGCAACACTATGCATCAAACTATTTCAAGAAGAAGAACCAATATAAGCAAGCTAGCCTTACTAATGAGGATGAGTGTGAGGGAGTTGAGAGTGAAAGAGAGGATTCATTAATGATGTCTACTTCTTCATCTTTTCCTTTTAATAATGAAGAAGTTTGGTGGATAGATAGTGGGGCTGGTTCCCATATGTCTAGTTCTAGAAACTCTTTTACTAGTCTCATGCCATATCTAGGTGCAAAAAGATCAATCTATACTGCTAATGATGTAGAGTGTAGAATTGAAGGAATAGGTAGAATTCTACTACATGCATCATCATCAAAATATTTTGCTTAGCTCTCAATTGAGCCCAACATGAAAAGGGACCCAATTAGTTAAAATGTAATTTGGTTAAAAACTTTTTAAAGTCAAGTTGCTTTGGCACATGGTTTTGGGTAAACCAAAAACCCTAACCCTAGGAATGTATATATAAGGGCATGTGACACCATTTCTGTGGCTTTCTTTTTCATTTGAAGAGAGAGAGAGAGAGAGAGAGAGAGAGAGAGAGAGAGAGAGAGAGAGAGAGAGAGAGAGAGAGAGAGAGAGAGAGAGAGAGAGAGAGAGAGAGAGAGAGAGAGAGAGAGAGAGAGAGAGAGAGAGTATCTCCTCCTACATATCATTTGCATGTTCAAGGTCCTCCTATTTCATGTGTGTGTGATTCCTTGTTGTGGATGATGAATGCTTGTTTTGTTTTTGTTAATCATGTTATCGCAATCATGAATGATCTATAGCACAAGCACTCATACTACTAGTTTCAAAAACTAATCCACAAAATCAACACACAATCAAAAACCATATCTTGGAGTGATCATTAAAATCCATAGGTAGACTTTCTTTCGTTGTTCACCCCCCTTGAGAAGATCAACTTTTTGAGGATAAGATCTCAAGCCAAGGATGCCTAGATAAACAAAAGCAACCAAAACCAAGAAAAAAACAAAGATAACAACCAAGAAAACACAAAAAGAGAAAAAGCATAAGGATGGATAACACCTCAAATCTATGCCCTTTCCACTTTTAGATCAAACACTAAGCTTGACAACCTTTAGTTGGCCTAGATATTCACTCCTATCTCCTTGTTTTAGACGCCTCAAATCTTTGATTTGGGAGCTTGGTGAGTAAAATTGGATTTCTCATCAATTTGAATTTTTGTTTTTTGCCATTTCAATCTTATATAATGTTCTTGGTCAAGCTGTATGTATCAAAATCAATTTATTGAATTTTTGTACAAAGCCAATACCATCTAGTGGTTGATTTATAAAGCAAAATATGAAGATAAAATCTATGTTTGAACCTTTGAGACAAGAGCATTCAACTGAGATGAGCGAGAATATCAACTGAGATGACCGAGAATACTATGGCTAATAAGACCTTTTGAAAATATGTTAGTATTCTCTTTAAGGCATTCTTATTTAAAGATCAAGGTATTCATTATCCCATAATTCGATTTACAAAATGGCTTGTAAATATGACTACATATATTATGTGGAGATTTATGTAAAAGCTCTCAACACTTGAAATATTGTTATCATGAAACCAAAAATCATTATCCATTGGCCAACACAATCGTTCATGAAATCATTCTTTAACTCTATAGGCTTGGGGTCAAAAGCAAAAGATGTGAAACACCATAAATGATTAGGTCCAACTTGTCAGTACACTACCTCACGTGCTAAGAAAATGTCTATTTTATTTTAATGATCTTGTTGGTTGGAATGTGTGCAAAGAGCTAGAGTATCCAAGGTACCTATTAAAGCATGTTTGCAACTAAATTGTCAATTATAGCTCATGTATGAAATTCATGTATACAACTTCATTGGCAACTAGGTGGATTGTAAGCATTAAAATCTAATCACTTTAAAATCAACAAAAACATGGAATGTGAAGAGCTTTGAGTGTACAACATAATTACTATAAGAAAGATACTCTTTGACATTTGTAAAATTTATATTGTGCTAAAAAAAACATGATGTTTATATTCATTTTAGAAGAAAATTCAAAATGAAAAGTTTAAAACTAGTCTAGGAGAATCTTTTCTTATGACATCATGATTTAGTCAAGTCAACATCATGAGAGATTATTCTTATTAGACTATATTAGCACCCTTTTAATTTTTGACTATAATTTCACGTGAGAAGAATTGAATACTCTCAACTAGCCATGATGCATAATATAAATTTCCCAAATAATAAAGTATCTAGGTAGAGGAAAAAGATACCTCTACTAGGGATAGTCACAAAGTTGATAGAGTGGCAATGAGTGTATATATATCATGTAGTGAGTGTACTAGTCAAAGAAAATGATCATAATCGAGGGGAAGGCCTCAAAAACTACAACATGATCAAGCTAGCTATTTCAAGGTTATTGAACAAGGTCATAATGTCTAATGATTGTCACGATTAACGACTTTCTTAATACACATACAATGTAAGTGCCTATAATGAAAATCTAGGATAGCTCATTGTTCTCATCATCATGCAATGCAGGCAATATTATATTAAGATTTAGGAATATGATAATGTAGAAGGAAATTTGGAGTATCAATTGATCATGAGCAATGTTGTGAGTCCACTAGGTGCTCCTTGTCATCAATCATATGTATATAATGCATATGGTGCTTAGTCTGATGCCCTTCATAGTATACTATTGTTTGACTTGTAAATTGCACACCAAGAGGTAAGCCCGCAATTAGTGCTAGAATTATGTACAACATCTGCAAGCTTTTGCACTAGCATTGAAGCTTAATTAAATTGGGAGACATAAGTTGGTAAGAACTTTTTTGATGGATTGATGACAATGAGTTCTTGGAGAATAAGTTGTTGGGGGTATTCCCAACAAAGTGTAAATAAATAAAATCCTCCAATAAAATGTGTTGCGAGGGCATGGCATCCTTCGTGTATAAGCCCATGGCCCAATGAGCACGCAATTGAAGTTGTAAATAAAATAAACTCGACTTGAGCATTGTAATTAAAATAAAACTAGAGGCCCAATGTCATATTTAAACTTAGAGATCACTTTTTAGAGTTGGGTCCAAATTGGGATTCACATGAATCTTGTGATTTCTAATGTACTTTTTGTGGACCCTTGGATCAAGTTGGGTCCAAGATGAATGGTTAGGATCATTGTGAATATTAGCCAATAAGATTGATGGGCAAGGGCCTTCCCCATTTTATAAAAAGGCACCATTTGTACACTATTTCCATGCTTAATGAGGAGGAGGAAACTCTACCATTTTTGGAAGAGAAGCATCCTCATTTGCTATTCACTACTTGCTAATGCTCTTGGTTGTGTTTTCCCTTGCTTTCTATTTCCATGTTTATTGTTTGCCAATAGTGAATGTTTTTCCATTAGCAAGCATAAGGAGCATTTGAGCTAACCTCCACCCTCACTCTCTTTCTCTCTCTTTCTCTTCTCTTCTCAATCTCTTCTTCTCCATTCCTTTCCTTCAACCAAACTATGATGAATGTTAGTGTAGAGGAGTAGAGTTAAAGAGGAGTAGTATAATGGTGAGTAGAGTTAAGGGAGAAAGTAGAAAATTAACTAAAAGTAGCATCTATGCATAGTTAGGCACCTATCCAGTGATCTAACCTTTATTGACAGGCAGAAGGGCTATACGACGAGAGATCTTTGACCCCACAGTGGCGCCGTTGCCGGGGATAGGTTTCTACTAGCTAGTTTAGATGCATTTTAGCATATTTTTTGTTTTTTAGAGTAGTTTAGGTAGATTTTTGGGAGTTTAGAGCTAGTTTTCTATATTTTTTTGTGTTTGGATTGTTCACAGCTAGCGGAGGAGGTGTGAGAGGGTAGAGCAGGCCCTGAACAACCTCTAAGGGCTTGAAACCCAAACCAATCATCCAAAAAACTCAAAAAAACACACCAATCTGCATTTTGGAGGGAAAAAGAGCCAAAAAACTCATCAGATTTTTATATCTCCAGAATCAGTGGGAATTAACCCTTGCATGACTGGCAGCAGCTCCAAGGTACTATCCCAGACTTACATAGAAGCCTGCGAGAGTTAGTTCCAAGCATATTGTAAAAATCAGAGAAAAATCATAAAAAAATTCAAAAAACTCTTGAAAAAATCCAAAAAAATTCAAAAAACTCTTGAAAAGTTCCAAAAAAATTCAAATCTTCATAAGAACTCTCGCAGAGCCCTCTGAAGTTCCATCTCAATGAGACCAGGACACAGAGAAGCTTGCGAGAGTTAGTTTATGATTAAGTGCATGTGCGAGAGTTCCCAGTGAAAAAAAAGACGGGAAAAGTACCAGTGAACCCTCGCAGACAGTGAGATTTTCACTTCTTGCGAGAGTTAACTCTCGCAGAGAATTCTATGGTATCTGACCCAGATCCAGCTACTGTGAATCTTGCGAGAGTTACTTCCCAGATTTCTGAAAGATATCAAGTGTTTTACCTGCAAAAGCAGCTAAAGAACCCTTGCATAGCCAACCCTCGCCCAAGATAACCCTCGTAGATAGATCTGTGAAAAGATCTGCATCAGATCCAGCTACTGTCAAAATCTCAAGTCAATCAATGCAAGGAGTAAAAAGTTATCAAGGAAAAACCATTGTAAAAAGCTTAAAATTCATTCCGGCCGATCAGATCGATCAGATCCTTGAAGATCCAGACTGAGTCCTACTGTATAAGCAAGATCCAATCACTTTGGAACCCACCATCGGATGAATCTGAGATCGGGACGATCAATAGCACGAAGGATAGCAAATTAGGCACCACACCTTCTCAGATTAGCAACTGTGCAACAAGAGACAGAACCGGAACCAGCACCAATGGATCCAATGGGCCAACCCGTACCTGTCGCACCCTTGCATGCAGTTTGGAGAGCACCATGGATGGAGATACCAAAATACGACAGATCATCAGATCCCATCCGATTCTCCATATATGCGAGCAAGCTTGTGAAATCTACGACAAACGGACACCTGCAGAGAAGCTGATGCTATTCCCTATGTCCTTACTTGTAGTGGCTCAGGATTGGTTTTTCAACCTATCAGAGGAAGAGAAATCCACTTGGGAAGCGGTTAAAGCGGCTCTCATTACGCGTTTTAAGCCAAGGAAAGTCCTAGAAGACCCGTTTCTCCTGCTGAACAAAGTCAAGATGGAAAACCAGAAAGGGTCCGGGACTATATTGAACGGGTCAAACATCTACGATCCGAGTGCAGTGTAGTCCTGACTGCTGATCATGTGCTGATCATGTGGTTCCTAGCCGGATTACCACGAAGCATCAAAAGAGAACTAAAACGAAGGGAGTAGTATGCTACTCTGTAAGAAGCTATGGAAGATGCCATCAGGGAAGAAGATGAGGGATCTGACGACGAATATCCTTCCACCCACACTCCTACTCCCTCGATCGCATCATCATCATCAAACGCATCCGCTCTATCCACAGAACTGTTGTAGGAGCAAATGACAAAATTACACAAACAGCAGATGGAGCAACTTACGGCACAGTTTGACCAGAAACTGAAGGCCTTACAAGGAACTATAGTAGTAACTCCACATCAACCGGAAGCATCCCAACTGCAGTATCCTCGACGAGAAAATGTATGGTGTTCTTTATGCATGCAAAACCATACAGTGAACGAGTGTCCAGTCCTAAAGCAAAATTTGAGACTGACATATAGATTCTGCCAACTGTGCAATGCAACATCGCACGATATGGCATTTTGCCCGTTTAACCCCAGGGTTGTTCAACATAAGAGAAGTCCTTATCAGACTTCTTATCCTTATCATCAAGGGGCACCTAACGCGGCACCAAGGTACGGCGCACCCAATCAATCACAACGCATGGCCTTACTTGCTCCACCAGGGCCAGCCAACAAGTGGCCCATGTAAACCTGACAGCAGCAGAACAAGAATTGCAAATGTCACCTCAACTTGAGCAGTAGTACTGGTACGGACCAGATGAACCATTTATCGATCCTTCCATAAATGAATATGTTTTGACCTATGCAGCTCAAACTCAACGTCAAGGTGGAAGAAATTACGGCTACTACGGGTGCGACGAGGGACACTGAATTGCAGAATGTCCCTACAAAGGACAATATACAAACTCCTACCGGGATTGCGGTTATGGACACTGTTTCAAGAATTGTCCATTTAGACCTGGAACCAGTGCACCTCTTAACCTCATTGCCATACAACAATCAGCAGTTCCAACAGGGATGCCAACGAAAGGTCGACACGACTACGCTACTGTGTTAGCTGTTACGTGAGCACAGAAGAGGAAGGAAGTGGCTCCCTCACCACCACCATCGGTCACTGACGACCAACCCTCAACTTCAGCGCCATATCCAAATGTGAGGAAAGAGAGAAGACAGTACCAGAAAATAAGACACTGGGTACGAAAAGCACAACAGGAGAAAAAAGAGCAAGAACGCAACAATCCCACAAAACCTCCAACCGGCGTCGAACGAGATCCGCAAACAAGCTCACCACTGTGCACTGATCAGAATGATCCGTTGCATACAATATGAACCACCTTTTCACATGGTGGAGCCTGAGGAACCACGCACTGAAAGGCTCACACTCTTTGCTGTCAAGCCACGTTAGTTTACCCCTCGGGGAACTACTGTGGATTGCACCACAAGCGAAAAGCCTTTTAACTGAATGGGCCAAGGCGGATGAGGAGCCAGTAGTGCCTGAGCCCATCTATTGTGCGGTCTATGATTAAACAAGTAACGTCCTCCACATCGGAGTAGCATGGGAAAGTGAGGAACACAACATCACTTTGCCAATCAAACACAAGAGATACGAGGACGAGGCGGCGGTGGTAGATGGAGGATCGGGTGTCAATCTGATCGCCACTACTTTGTACGAAAAATGGGGATTACAAGGATTGAAGCCAGCCAGATTCGCCATCAAGCTAGCAGATCAATCCTGTGTGAAACCAAAAGGTGTAGTTTCTGATATAATCGTAAATATAGCAGACATGCAGTATGTGATTACTTTTGTGGTCATGGATATACCTGAATCTCCATCTGCATACCGTATTTTACTGGGAAGACCACGGTTGAGGGCTGCGCAAGTAGTACACAACTGGGGTACAGGGAAACTCACCTTCGAAAACAGAGAACAGGTTGTAAAGGTAGATCCAACCACATGGGCAGTAAAACCTATTGCACCCAAAGCTAATGACGGATCATCCACGACAGATCATACGATTGACCGCCCAAGGCCAGCCAAGGGAGGTCACTATCATTCAGAGACAGATGTCATGAGATGGACAGGATGCATTAGCAACTATTGACTGCCAGGCATATCAATATGAATCAGATTTAGATCCAAGTACATCTTCACGCAAATGTTACACTATGGACACACCAATCACATTTGGAGTGAATATGATAAACGTAGCATGGCTGTCAGCGGAGCCGATTGAGAATCCAGTGGATGATGATCTAGTCCCTTGGCAACATGCTCTAACTTATAATAAGGAGACTAAGCTGACTGATGAACAAGTCCTAGACCACATAGACCCAGATCGTTACGGAACCAAGAAGGTACCAGCTCAACCACCACAAAGGTCTGCTATGGCGAAAGTCTCAAGGATTGAACCACCCAAGGCACCTGCGAATAAGAAGAATTAGTTGAAGCAATGCTACAACCAGGTGATCCGATGGACTGACCTACCCAAAGAGGCAATAGCTACAGTAGATGTTGATATTCGCGACCATGAGGCGAATGTCACAGCAGTCCCAAAGAAGGACAACAAGGATGAGCCCATCAAAATGACAAAAAAAGACAAGAAGAAGGTGTTGGATTCCTTGAAGTCAATCAAGTTGGACTCAGATACAGTGTCATCTTCTACACAGGTGACAGAAAATAAAAAAATGACCAAAAACATCCAAGCACTTTTATAGAGAAACAAACTACGACGCTGTCATGGCAATTTCACTGCAACCGCCAAGATCAGTATGCTGAAAGAGGAATCTCGACGAGCTCCAGTTCATGAGATGCCTGATACTTTCAAGAACTATACATTGGACGACGTGGTAATCATGATGCCGCAAGCCCAACAAGAACCTGATCAAAGTCAGGCACCAGCGGAACAAGTCTTTGAGGGACCTGCGTGAACACAGCCGATGAATCTTGCAGAACCAGGAGAAGAAGAAAGGATAGTGCATGTGGGGGAGCAGTTAACACCCACGCAGTTCAAGAGACTACGATCCTTGTTGGTGGAATATAAGGATTGTTTTGCCTGGAGCTATAGTGATTTAAAGGGCATTTCGCCAACAGTAGTCCAAAACACCATACCTTTCGTGGACGGAGCAGTCTCCAAGGTAAGCCGTTACTACCACTGCAACCCGAATTATACAGAATTGATCAAGCAAGAGTTGTAGAAACTTATGGATGCAGATTTCATTTACAAAATCGAGCACACGGAATGGGTATCGCCGATAGTTATAGTACCCAAGAAGAATGGCAAAATGCGTATCTATGTGAATCTGAAGGTGCTTAATGCAGTCACCAAGAAGGACCATTTTCTTTTACCATTTACGGAAAGTGTCCTCAATAGAGTAGCTGGCGACGAAGCCTACAGCTTCCTAGACAGCTGCAGTGGCTACAACCAGGTGAAAATAGCCCCCGAGGACCAGCACAAGACAACATTCGCCACAGAATGGGAAACTTATGCCTATAAAGTGATGCCATTCGGACTTTGCAATGCCCCAAGCACTTTCCAACAAGTCATGCAGGCGGCATTCAAAGATTATTTGCAAACATTTCTCGAAATTTTCTTGGACGATCTATGCGTGCATGGACCAAATTCAGAACACTTATCCAATTTGGAGAAGGTGCTACAAAAATGTCGTGAATACCAGATCTCCCTGAATCCAGAAATATGTCAATTCTGGGTGACGCATGGCTTGATACTCGGCCATATTGTGTCAAGACACGGGATTGCCACAGATCTATCAAAGATCAGGATCACTATTGATCTACCACCGCCTGGGGACGATTCGCGAGGTCTACATTTTCATGGGTCATGCTAACTATTATAGGATCTTCATTCTTGATTTTGTGGAGTTAGCCAGACCAATTTACAAGCTCACAATGGATCCACATTGGAATGAGAAAGCTCTAAAGGCTTTCCAAAAGATTAAGAATGCATTGGTCTCAGCACCAATCCTACGACCACCCAATTGGTCCATTGAGTTCCACGTGCATACGGACGCACCGAAGTATGCAGTTGGAGTAGTGTTAACCCATTCAGGTGAAACAAAAAAGATTTTCCAATCCGATTTGTAAGCTGACAGTTGAGTGATACCGAAATGAATTATTCAACCACAGAGCAAGAAGCACTGGCAATGATCTATGCAGTTAAGAAGTTTCGACACTATTTGATGGCCACACATTTTGCTTTTTATACGCACCATCAACCCTTGCTATATCTCGTTAATAAAACTTGCAATACCGGGAGAATCACCAGATGGCTCCTGTTGTTGTTGGAATTTGATTTTCGGATAGTAGTTCGCAAGGGAAAACAACACTACATGGCAGATCATGTGTCACGAATAAAGGGAAAGGAGATTGCAACCCAACCCGACGATGAGCTGGCAGATGCTGCCTTATTTTACGTGGATACAGTACCAGAATGGGCTGCCAACATTGTTGAATATCTAATGCAGGGCCAACCAGACAAATCACTACCACAGACGGAACAGTGGAAATTGATCTTGAAAGCTAGACCTTATCAGCTGATTGCCGGCCAGTTGTACCGAAGAGGTCCAGATGAAATTCTTCGACGGTGTATTCTTCCTCATGAGACCACTCAGATCATTTTGCTTTCACATGAAGACATGGGTGGAGGTCATTTTGCATCTGACATTACAGTTCGCAAGATCCTGCAATCAGGGTGTTGGTGGCCAACGATTCAAAAAGACACGGAGGAATATTTGAAAAAGTGCGATGTGTGCCAAAGGGCAAGGAGACCAACGAGATTGAATTATGACCTACTGCACCCAGTCTTAGCCCAAGCACCGTTCGAAAAATGGGGACTGGATTATATTGGTCCAATTCACCCTACAACAAGGAGTTCCCAGGCTCGATACATAATCGTAGCCATAGACTACCTCACCAAATGGTTTGAAGCCAAGGCAGTACAAGTAGCAGACGCTAGGACCACTGGCAAGTTCCTTTTTGAAAATATCATTGTGCCCTTCGGGTGCTCGGTGGAACTAGTCAGTGATCGTGGAAGCCATTTCATCAACGAGACCATGAAGGTCCTGTTAGAGGAGTTCTTCGTGATCCACAGAACCAGTACGCCTTATTATCCTCGTGGTAATGGGCAAGCAGAATCATCCAATAAGATCATGTGTTGCGTGCTCACGAAAATAGTTGAAACTAGCAGATCAGATTGGGAACACAAGTTGCATGCTGCGCTGTGGGCATTCAGGACAGCATATAAGGGGAGCACTGATCAAACACCCTTATAATTGGTATATGGTTAGGATGCAGTGATGCCAGTAGAGTTTTTAGTTCCTTCATTAAGGATTGCCACCGCGCAACGTCTTAATGAGTCCAAATCTCTACAGCTACGCCACGAAGCTCTACATAAACTCTGTAAAACACGCTTACTAGATGTGCATGCACTAGCAGCTGAAAAGGAAAGACGCAAGGCTTGGCATGATCGTAGATTACAAAAGAAGGATCTTCATTCAGGAGATCTGGTCCTGATGTATAAAACCAAGGTGTTCAAGGGGAAGTTAAAATTCACGGACGAAGGTCCTTATAGGATCAAGAAAATTCTTAATCATGGGGCCGTGAACTTAGAACAGCTTGATGGGATGCCCTTTGACACACCCATCAATGGTAGCCGGTTGCACAAGTACTGGCCACCACAATAAGATAGATCTAGATTGGGGGTGGCACGTTACAAAAAGCTTATCTACTCAGCTGTAGCGCAGGCATCCCAAAGGGAGCTGGGAACCACGACTTAGCTTCCCAGCCTTCAACTCTTGCCATCCAAACCCACTTGACATACAAGCAGCCAACTCGCCAACAACGATGCCATCAGAGCTTACGTGACGAGTCCGCAACAGTTACGGGTGAACGCGCATTTTCTGCCATGTCCAAGAAGATCCAAATGGGCGGAATGCGGCACTCCTCTAGACCACATCACACTCAACAATTTCAACTGGCCAATCATCAAATCCGAATATGGGTGGACAACGGCTGTAGACGTCAGAAGGGCTCTCTCCGCATTCGCCAGTCACTACATCAATTGCCCCAATCCCACAGTCCGCGCGGCAGCCACTTACGCCTGGGACTTGGAATATATAATGGGCATTGAAACAAAATGGGATGATTTCCTTCCCTCCATATTTTTTGATCCAAATAAGGCGCTCGCTTCCGACAAAGTCGAAGACCAGCTGCCAGTCGCTCGCGTATATTACCGAGCTACATTCCTTGGAGATCCCTGGACGAAACGATTCCAAGCATGGGTGGATCAAGAATGGCTGACAAGAGTTCACAAGTCCTTCCACACGCCAAACGACTCGAAGAAACTGGACCGTCTCAACTTCATGGAAGATGTTACGAGATATCTCATCCACCAGAGGCGGTCAAGAGAACGCTTTACTAAACCGGCAGAGTGCCGAGGGACCGACACTACTTCAGGCCGTGGGTCCTGTTGGGGGTATTCCCAACAAAGTGTAAATAAATAAAATCCTCCAATAAAATGTGTTGCGAGGGCATGGCATCATGCGTGTATAAGCCCATGGCCCAATGAGCATGCAATTGAAGGTGTAAATAAAATAAACTTGACCTGGGCCTTGTAATTAAAATAAAACTAGAGGCCCAATGTCATTTTTAAACTTAGAGATCACTTTTTAGAGTTGGGTCCAAATTGGAACTCACATGAATCTTGTGATTTCTAATGTACTTTTTGTGGACCCTTGGATCAAGTTGGGTCCAAGATGAATGGCTAGGATCATTGTGAATATTAGCCAATAAGATTGAGGGGCAAGGGCCTTCCCCATTTTATAAAAAGGCACCATTTGTACACTATTTCCATGCTTAATGAGAAGGAGGAAACTCTACCATTTTTGGAAGAGAAGCATCCTCATTTGCTATTCACTACTTGCTAATGCTCTTGGTTGTATTTTCTCTTGCTTTCTATTTCCATGTTTATTGTTTGCCAATAGTGAATGTTTTCCAATTAGCAAGCATAAGGAGCATTTGAGCTAACCTCCACCCTCTCTCTCTTTCTCTTCTCTTCTCAATCTCTTCTTCTCCATTCCTTTCCTTCAACCAAACTATGAGGAGTAGTATAATGGTGAGTAGAGTTAAGGTAGAAAGTAAAAAATTAACTAAAAGTAGCATCTATGCATAATTAGGCACCTATCTAGTGATCTAACCTTTATTGACAGACGGAAGGGCTATACGACGAGAGATCTTCAACCCCACAGCAGCTCCTAGATATTTTTTCTTCAACGTGTAGGGGATAGATTTGAGTCAACACCTTATACAACTTGGAAGTGTTGGGGAACAATGATACCTTGAGACATTTTAAATGGCACTTGAAGCCCTATAGAACTTCCCTAAATCTCAATATTTCATTTCACAATGTAAAATCTATTGTGAGCTCATTCTTTAGATTTTTTAAAAAAAATTCATCCAAACTGAGTTTGAAGCATGGAAGGAAGATAGAGGAGACACATATAGGTACAAACAAAATGTTAACTGAGCTCCCACCACATGTGCAACTATTCTTAAGGTGGATCATTCTTCAACGATATATATATGTACTTACGAGTGTATGTATGTGTGCACATACTTGTATATGCATATCCATATCTATATGGCATGTTTCCAAGTAACTAATATACTACATACTAAAGCCTTTTTTTCCTTGTTGAGAATTGTCATTATAGCTTTGATGATAGATATATTCTAGCCTTTTTGAAGAATAAGTCATAGAAACGTAAGTGATTATCATGCAAGGAGCAAACACATCGAGGTCGCTCATCATTTTGTAAGAGAAAAAGTCATTGGGAGAGAGATCACACTGGAGCATGTAGAATTTTCAAATTGTGTTGCAGATCTTCTCACCAAGCCACTACTCAAGAATGCCTTTATCAAGATGTGGTCTAACCTTGGCCTAATTTTGAAGTCAATGTTGATAGGAACATAAATTTTAAGGACTGTGAAGACTATTAAAATATTATCTTCCTATCTCGAGTTTGGGGCCATGTCCATGGTTATTTCCATTGTAATTCATGTTGTACATAAAAGGTATGTGAATTGAGCACTAACTATGTACCAGACTACATTCTTAATAATAAATATTGAAGTAGTAGCATAAAAAAACTCCAGCTGTTCCCCTCCTACCAATTCCTCTAGAAGCGCCATCGAAATATAAACAATAATTTTCTTTTAGTGGTAACAACTCCATTATGGTAAATTGATATGTATCCTAAAAATCAAAACAAAAACCAAAACTATAATACACTAATGTACACAATACTAATATCCTACTACATAAAGTAGGGTTTAATTTTATTAAGATTGACTCGAATTTTAAAAGGTATTCCAGTCAATCGTGTTGTATTATTCTTATAAAGTTTCTTAATTTTATAAGGCCCATTCCATAAAAAGTTTAATTTCTATGGCATCAATTCATGTCGGGCATCATAATGTAAAACTAATTACCCTTTTCATACAAATAATCTTTTATTTTCCGATCACGGATCAATTTCATTCGTCTTTTATAAACTTCTTGATGATTCAAGGATATCATTCGTTTTTCATCCAATTTTTGCAGTACATTCAGATGTTGTTGTAAAGAATCCCGTTCTCCCAAATCATGAGCTAATGCAAAACGTAGGGATGGAATTTTCGTTTCTATGGGTAATACACATTTTTGACCATACACCAAAAAATAAGGTGTATGATTCGTACTGATTTTCATGGTAATGTTATATGCCCATAAAGCTGAATATAGCTTCTTATCCCAATCTCGTTTATTTTCAGATACTGTTTTTATTATGATATTGACTATTTGCTTATTAGTACTTTCAGCCTGCCCAGTTGCTTGAGGATTGTATGGTGTCGTTTTTCGATGTTTTTTTGTCAACTGTTCTGTTAACGCCTCAATAGTCTTATTTAAAAAATGGGTACCCCTATCTGATACCAATTCTTTAGGAGCACCAAATCTTCCAATAACCTGCTCCAAAAGACCACACAGTTTTTTTAGCATTATCTTTTCCAACCGCTCTCGCTTCAGCCCACTTACTAAAATAGTCAATTGCAACGATTATATAGCTCTTCCTAGATGAAGAGGTTGGCCTTATCGGTCCTACAAAATCTATTCCCCAATTTTCAAATGGTAGATATGCTTGAATTGGAATCAACGATCTGATACGGCTAGCTCTCCCATCAGCACATTGACATATATCACAATGTTTAACGTAATCATGGGAATCCTTAAAAGTGATGGCCACCAATACCCGGCTCGCAATATCTTCTGACCCGTCAATTGGCCTGCAAAATGTCCTCCACAAGCAGAGTCGTGACATTCTTCTAAGATAAACTTTATATTATCAGGTACCACACATCTACGATATAATCCTTCCACTCCCCTCTGATAAAATACAACTTCTATAAGTGAAAATTGTAGAGCTTGCAATTTAAGTTTTCTTTTCTCGTTATAAGTTATGCTATCGGGCACTTCCAATGTTGACAAATATGTTTCCAAAGTGGAATACCAACTTGGTATCATATATTTATCATTTTGAAGTAATCCTAGGAGTTGGTCACTCTCACTAGTTCCATCTTCCTCATTCGGAGTTCCCCACTCACAAATACAATTGTTTAAACCTTGCAATCATGGAGGTTTGCTCTTCAGATCATAATCAGATTCTTGAAGTGCAACAATCCACTTGATTAACCTAGAAGGTGGTTCCAATTTATTCATCATCAAAATAACTGCATTATTCTTAGTAAAGATAATAACTTTGCGATGTAGTAAATAGTGACGATATTTAGCAGCAGCATATGCAATGCATAAACACACCTTTTCCACATATGAGTAATTCAACTGTGCTATATTTAACTTGCATCCCACGAACATTATGGGCTGATATATCTTATCCCATATTTGAGCTAGACAACAATTCATACTCTTCTTTGTAGCTGAAGTAAAAATATAAAACTCCCGATCATACATTGGAGGCTTCAATATAGGGGTACTTGCTACGACTTCCTTTAAGTCTTTAGAAGCTGTATTACAGGCTTTCGTCCAATCCCATACTCCATCCTTTTTCAATAATATTGTTAGAGGGAGAGATTTTAATGAATATTGCCTAATGTATCTTCTATAATAACCTATAGATCCAAGAAATGATTGTAACTGTTCAAGCATAGTAGAAATACTAAGACTTAGTATTATTTTTATCTTATCCCAATCAGTAGATATACCATTCCTACTAATCACATGACCTAGTAATACACTATAAGGCACTCGAAACAGACATTTTCTAGCATTCACGTTTCTTTAAACACTTTTCCAAAATAGCCATATGATCTTTGACAAAAGAAGCTCCACATAAATCATTGATGAAAATTTAAGATTTTCATCGAGTATATCTTCAAATTGTTCATTCATAAATCTCTGATATGTACTAGGGGCATTTGATAACCCAAAAGGCATCACGTGATATGCAAAAACTCCGAATGTAGTAGTAAAGGTAGTTTTTAACTTATCTTTCTCTTTTATCGCAATTTGATTGTAACCAGCAAAACAATCCATAAATGAATATCTTTCTCTCATGGCTAATTCATCAAGTACTTGATCAATAAATGGCAACGGATAATAATCCTTAATTGTATGCTTATTTAATTTTTTGTAATCTACACAAACCCTAATTTGTGTAGAATTTTTCTTAGGTCTGGGCACTATTGGTGAACACCATTCCGTGTTTTGTACAGGATATATTAAACCAGCTTGACGTAGTTGCTCTAATTCTTTATAAACTCTCGCTTTGAGATTATAAGGCAATCTTAGTTGTTTTTGTCGTACTGGTTTTGTATCTTCTTGTAAAGGTATCATATGTACCACTTTTTCTGGGGGTATACCTTTCAAATCTGTATAATCCCATGCAAACACATGTTGGTATTTTCTACACAAATCTTCATATTGCTGCTTCTCGGTTATATTTAAATTAGCTCCTACCTTTATGTGTTTAGGATGCTCATTTGTTTCCAAATTGATTAAACATATATCTGCATCTCTTACTTTTGGGGGTGAATCTTCAAGAGTATTCCATTCAACTTCTAGAACTTCACTATATTAAGAATCCTCTTCACTTGTAGTTGAAGAGGAATCTTCTGTAGAAATTTCATCCCATTCAGACGATGGAATTGGAGCACGTTCCGATAAAGGAGTTCCTGGATAAGCATCTAGTACTACCTATTCTTTCCCTCTTCCAAAAATTAATACTCCTGCTGGTATATCAATAGTACAATCACTCAACCGTAATTAGGATCTTCCTAATAAAAGTGAATATCCTCTTATATTCTCATACATACGTATCACATGTAAATCAACTTTAATGGTCCTTCCTCCAACTATCAAAGGTATGTCATATAATATTCCTTCTGGCTTAATAACTGAATTGTTTGCCAATTTCAATATCGTAGTATTTGAGGAGGGGTGCTATAGTAAATCCTAACATGTTTGTTAGTTCTAAACTGATGAATTCACGGCAGCTCCTACATCCACTATAGCTCCTTGTATTACCAATCCATCTATTATAACATCTACTTTTGGACAATACCGATCTAAATTTTGTGCACTCACATTACCTACTTCAGGGGTATGTGGTGTAGGGTCTAAACCATAAGAGGGTTTCATCATTTGTTTCACATATCGTCGTACGATTGGTGATAATTTTAGTCATTTCCAAAAGTCAATATTCAAATTTAAATCATCCAATGCTTTTTGCATAAAGATTGGCACTACTCTCATTGCCCTCCCCTCTGCATTATATTTAGATTGATTTCTTCTTTTATAAACCAGGGGTCTAACAATATCCTTTTTTGTTGGCTTAACGATCAATTTTCTAGAAGCTTTATTACCAACTATTCTAGAACTCTCCCCTTGTTCTACATGATCTGAATTAGGGGTCTCTGTGCTATCTTTCAATACATCTACCTCCACAGGATTCTCAAGCTCTTCTTGTAGAGGTTCATGGAATGTTATCTTATTCTTTGATATAAGTTTTTTAATTTGCTTGGTCGAATCACTCTCTGGTAGACCTTTAATAAGCTTACTTCTAGTGACTTCCAACACAGATTCCTTTCTTCTGTCCATTAATGGATCAACATTTTCTATAAAATTCACTGGTGATCCTTGATCACTAATTTTAACTTTCCTTTTAAGCTCTCTCCTATCATCCCTTTGTAATATTTGGGCAGGTTCAGGAGTATTATTCTTCGTGCATCTTGTGAACAATGATTTATTGGTCCTGGTACATTGGTTCCTTCATTCAAGGCTTTACGTCGTACCCAGCATCCGTCTCCCAAATGGCCTATTTTTTTACAATAATTACAAACAGTATTAGGACAATTCCGGTTAAAATGAGGCCCATTATAATAACAACAGACTACTTTTGGAGTTATATCATCACTAAAAGGTTTACGCTGCCCTATCACATTCTGTTGTCGCTTTAAAAAATCTACATCAGATGCTAGAGATGTAAATTGTCCACTCATAATATCCATATATCCTTTTAACATTTCTTTAACATCTTCAATACCAGTATTAGATCCAGTACTTTCATAATTTGGATCAACTAATTGTTCATGATTTGGTCTATTAGACGATAATGCAAGCTGATTATGTGGAACTCTATCATACACTTGAAAATTCACCTTGGCATTATCAACATCTCTATAGGGGTTTTGAGACTGAAGAGGGGATACATCATAAAGTTGTCTATTACCTGACAACATTGGAGGAAAAGCCCTTGTCCGATCATAAGCCTTATCCATTGTGCTCATACCTTTTGACAGATCTCCTGCTCTATCTGTAGTCAATTGTGCTTCCTCTGTTAATATGGTTGTATTGCCCCTTCTAGATCAGATGGAACCAATTGTTTCACAGCCAATTGTTTCACAACCAATTGTATGTCCCTTTTTTATCCTCTCAGATAAAAAGATATTAATAATTCAGGTTCAATTTTTACTGATATAGCAACTTGTCTAGCTACCTCGCTCACCCATCTCGTATATTGTCTAAGATTCTCCCCAAGACTTTTGTTGTATTTTGGATAATGTGAATATTAGTACATCCATATTCCGAGTCGGCCTGAACTCCACTAAAGACTGCCTATGGAATTCTTCAATGGTAGCTATAGAATTTCGTTGTAAACTATGATACCAATTCCTTGTTGTACCAGTTAAGGTAATAGCAAAGAACATCATCTCATGATGTGGATTGGTTATCCTGCTTATAAAACAAGCTGTCCAGAAAGCACTAATGTGTCTCTCTGCATCTTCATAGGGTGCGCCAGTAAATTCAAGTGTTGTCCCTCGTGTGAAAGTATTGTACTTTAGGACCATAAATGGATCTACAAAAGATTCACAGGAGTGATTGGATGCTTGCTTGATAATCTATCAAAAAACTAGACACAAAAAAGTTGATCTAGATTGGCAATTTGACAAACAACAAGTATTAACAATCAAAAGCATTGATCAACATTGAAATTTGAGCCCGCACATGTGTACTATAGGTTGTAGTATGGTCTTCAACGTGAGAAACAAGTAGAAATTGATTTGGTTTCATTTGGATCACAAAAACTCAATGTACATAGTGAACTAGCTTGAGATTGCCAATGAGCTCCAAAAATATTTCATTTATAGTTTCACGGGGGGGGTGTGTAGGGGATAAAGGGAATGCCCATATGCAATATTTTTACCCTTATCAAATCCACTCTCCCAACAGATGCGCCAATGTTAAACTATTTTCTAGCAAGGGATTGATTTGGCTAGAAATGTTCAAAGAGGTAAATCGGCAAGATCAATTATCAGATCTCACTTTACGCGAGTATCGATGATTCTCTATCAATCAATCCTGAATCATTATAGGATACACCGTACTTTATGTAGAAGAGAACTCCAAAATCTTTATAAATGTAAAGGGGCTAAAATAGAATAGCTACCTTCAGGTAACAATTCAATAATGTTTTCACTTATCTCACTAGCTACAGTAGCCCAGCACTCTTCGTCTAGTGTATACTCAATGTCAATGTATATATGGATGATTGATTCCTGATAATACAACTCTGATAAAAAAATTGAGTATAGTTCTATGATCCCCTTCTGGGATTTGATGGAAACTCTAGCAAGTTATAGTAACAGACATACCATCCTTATTTCCCATTATCTCCATATTAGTTCATGGTATATTTACTCAAATTTCATTCTTCATAATCAACGTAAATAAAATTATCAAAATGGCATTAACAC
Organism: Diphasiastrum complanatum; assembly: GCA_029204225.1. Lineage (NCBI taxonomy): Eukaryota > Viridiplantae > Streptophyta > Lycopodiopsida > Lycopodiales > Lycopodiaceae > Diphasiastrum > Diphasiastrum complanatum. Next base: position 42,738,568 of record CM055094.1, read on the forward strand.
TGTATGTTCCAACAGTGTTCCTTGTTTCTTATTATCAATAATATCCCAAATTGTATGTTCCAACAATATTGGGTTTAGTATTCAGTTTGTATGTTCCAATAGACTGAAATAGATATAATAAGGATTTAGTACATATAAGACTTAAGACTTGTGGATATTAATAGCTTAATAACTTTCAAACATCCATTCAAAGTCTCTTTTCCTCAACAAAAAAAGATCAACTAGATGATTCTCTTTACTTTTGCTTTTTGGTTCACTCAAATCCGACTTCAAATACAAAAGTTATGACCATAATAAAGTTTAGATCATGCTTCTCATACATGCTCATGAAAAGGGGCTCCACAAAATTTTAGAATCTGAATGCTGTGAATATCTCCTTCAGTGAATAAAAATATTAACTTTGCAATCTCTCACTGCTCAGGGATTATAAATATATTGCAGTTATTCTCACAGTTCAAGAGCCCGTTCAAACTGTTAAATTCATAAACAGATTAATAATTCTTTAGGATAATTTCATTTAGGACTAAGGATAGGTCTTTGGAAGAAAATTGCCATAAGTAATAACAAAGAACCGTCACTTTCATTTAGTGTTCTTAATTCAGATTTTAAACAATGTTTGGAATGACTACGTACCTCAGAGAGTCTTTCAGTTACTGCCTTAATTTTCCAAGGTTTATCCACAGTTTAAGGGCCTTCCTCAACGAGTAACCGGATCTTTAAATTATAAACTTTTGGTGGCCCCTTGCTCTTTCTCAGTAACCAGTCATATTTTCCTCAAGTGGGCACCAGAATCTTCCACGGGCCTTTCTCTCTCACTCAGCCAAGAACGAGGTCGCTCCTCTGACCATGGGCCAGTCAGTCGCGATGGAATGGGTCGCGCTCCTCTGACCCTATTATTACTTTCGCACAGCCAGCGGATTCAGATAGCATCTGCATGCACCGCTGACAGAGTGTATGAATTCAGATACATCGATCTGCCTGACTCCAATTTTTAGCAATACTTTCTTCCATCCATTCAGACAGGTCGATACAAGTTTTTTAATCAGATTTCAACAGGCTGGGTCGCAATGATGGTCACGCCTTCTCCAAAATCCGTAGCCTGATGTCTCACAGTTGGTACTCTCCTTTGTAATGCACAGAAATCACAGCAGACAGTCACTCAAGCTCTGACAATCTGCAACGGCTGTCTACAATCTGCATTAGCTTTCAAGACCAATCTCAGTGATCAGAGAAATATGTGTAGGATTCAAGAAGGTGGATTCTTTGAGCGACTGAATGTCCTCTCTTCATAATCATTTAAAAAAAATCAACAAATATTCATGAAATTCTTTAGTTAATTCATCAAAAGTACAACCTCTGCACTGTATCAAGAATGAGATACAGATATGGACTAGGCACCGGGCGTGAGCATTGAAGGGACTGGCTATAGCAAGCAGGCGGCGGCTCGGTGCATTGAAGGGTGCTTGCTATAGCCGGTAGCGGGCCTGCTCACACCCGCTGCATGCTACTAAGTCGCCGCCTGCTTGCTATAGCCGGTAGCGGGCCTGCTCACACCCGCTGCCTGCTACTAGGTAGAGGTCTGCTCAAGCCTGCTAACAGGCATAATTGAAGTTTGCCCAAACTATTATGAGTTTAAACATTTGTGCTCAGATCCAATTAAAATCTGCCACCTGTCCCAAACATCAATTATGGTGGATGATACAGAGGGAATGGACGCTGTCATTTTCAGTTCTCTAAACTCTCCTCATGAAACTGGACACGCCTCTCTTCTCTCCCACGCATTTTTTTTCTTGAGAGAGATGAGGTTCTCTCATAACTTTCTTGAGAGAGATGAGGTTCTCTCATAACGAGCTTTCATTGAAAGGCAATGCCTTCAAGAACATTTCATAAGGATAACATAGACTCTTTAGGCTAATTTGGCCTCCACAACCATTTGTTTTTTTGGTTGGTTAATTTTTTTTTCCCTTCTCCCTGGAGGTAGAATATGAGCTCCTCAATTAGAACTTCGAACTTGTCATTCTCGTCCATGATTTCGAATTCAACCTCTAACAACAGTAGTCACTGGAGAATCGGTAGCTGCTGAAATTTGAACATTTATATAGGCAACCGTAATTCCAACCAAGGCAAATTGTTTGATCACCAGAGTTCCGAATTTGGTAAAAACTTTATCATCAACACATTAATTCCAATTCAAAAATCGGAATAGTACTTCAAAGTGGATATGTTGAATTGACAATTTCTTTCCTTTTCCTTAGTAAGGCATTTTAAACCATAAATTGCATTGTAAGACACTTAATACTGTAGGTATCATCTCTAAACTTTATAGAGTAAAATTGGCATCATGACTAAATATAGCAATACTGCTAGTGTCATGTCAATTAACTTGCTAAAAATAGAAAATATCCATTATAAAAAGTCCTATAAGAATCAAAGAAAGTTCAAATAGCTCATTTTTAGCCCGATTTAAGTCATCAGAAATTCGGCTAACAAAAAGCAACAATGAAAAAAAAAACCACATTATGACTGCCAAGGTAGTAGAAGTTGAAGCTCTTCCAAGAGCTTTTGATGTTCACCTTGAAGGATTTCGGAGCCAAAGAGTGAGTGGAAAAAACAAGTTGAAGTGTCACTCTTATCAATATTTTGAACAAAAAAGGCATTGGCAAATGTGAGAATCTACACTACTGGATACCTAGAAGCATGTATTTGGATTTGTAGTGTAGATGTTTTACATGATCTTGCTAGTGAGATTAGTTATCTTGAACATAAAGTGGACCCTTTTGTTTCTTTTGGAAGTATGATGCACTTGCATCATCATGCTCAACTATTTAACTAGGATACTCAAAGTCCCACCATTTGCATTCAACTTCGTGGAAGACCACGTTATATGCAAGCTTCACATGCATCTCAAGTAGGCCATGCCAATAAATAGCATAAGGTCTCAAATGTGAAAAATACATAAATTAATGCCAATCAAGACTAGAGCCTATGGGCAAAAGTTTAGCTGCTATAACTTAAGCAAGAGTAAAACACACTTACATATTTAAAAATTTGTAGCCATTTATGTTCTAATGGCTAAGTTGGATCAGAGTTGTTTTGAGTCCACAAAAGCCTTAGCATATACGCATTTGAGGGTGTTTACACACACACATACAAAGATAGACAAATAAAGACAGTGGACACACACACACAAATACAAAGATAAAGAGAGGGACACACACACACACACACACACCAAGGCATGTCTATTTGTAAAAAAACAAGAACGATGTGGTATTGTACCACAAAGGCCTTGCCATGTCATAATAGCATGAATCCTAAAATTTTAGGATTTGTTTAAAGTTTTTTATTTTGTAGTTTCAAAATTTGGATAGTAGTTTGTTGTAAGTTTTTTTTTTATAGGAGACCTATTTTCGGCCGACGGCTACATCGAGGTTAACGACATTCCGTGTGAAGATAAATCAAAAAATACAAAAAAGATCTCAATTCAGTTAGTGAGGTGGTCCATCACAGGGATTCCTTTGTACAATTGTTCTCATGGCTTCGAACATCTCTCGACTTCGTCCTCTCAGTCTCAAATGACCTGTTTCCACTGTCTCTCCTCCTCCAAACTCCTCTTCTCATTCGCATCAGGCTGTGCTTTTTGCTGATGGTTTCACATTTGCCTCAACACCCTCTGTTCCTACTTTGACCAACTCTTCCCATGGCACTGTTGCCCCCTCACTTGGTTGTGAACCTCCTTCAACCCTTGTTGCGCTACCTTCTCAACCCCCTGAACGGGTTCCTTGCATTGCGTGTGGTCGTTTCTTCTCTCTTAGAGGAGGTCTTGCCCGTCACCAACGTTCTTGTCCTACGGTGCATCATCTTCATTTTCAGAGTTGTCCAGATACAATCTAAGATCTGGTTGTAGAAGAGATAGTTGTGATAGCCAACAATCTGTTTCATTTTTTGCCCAAACAGTACCAGCTGTATCTCCTATATTTGAGTCACAATACATGGAGCCGTTGTCTGAACGACCAGATACAGAACCATTCTCTGAGGTTGTTAGACCCACTCAAGAGTCTACCGCACAGGATAATGACCCACCCTTGCAAAGCCATACTCAGCTTCATGATGACATATCTGAGTCCTGGCTGTTTCCATCCAAGAGACACCCACAAAAGGTATAGACCTTTTATGAATCAGTTTTGCTCATTTTTTTTGTAATCATTTAGTATCACATATTTGCGAGACATTATATATTATAGAATATCGACTATATTTGAGAGATTATTGCACTATGCAATAATCTTAGTGGTAATTCAAGTAATGTTTTCAATAATGGTAGTTCAAGTTCAATTTTCAATAATGTATTGCGTTGAATTTGGTTTGCAAAATCAAGTGCACTATGCAAACTCGCTTTTTTATGCAATTCAAGTAATGTTCTTCTATGGATTTGTTATGAATAATTTTTCTCTTTTTTTTAATCTATGAATGTTGTTTGAGATAATTTTATATTTTGTCATGAATGGTCCACCTATAAATCACAATTATTTAGGTGAAGTTGTATTGCAAAAGCTTTACTTTGACAGATTTAGTAATCTTTGTTTTTGTATGATATATATGCTTGAATATAGTTTGCAAAAAACAAGTGCACTAAGCAAAAAGAGGCTTAGTGGTAATTCAAGTAAGGTTTTCAATAATGGTAGTTCAAGCTCAATTTTCAGTAATGTATTGCGTTGAATTTGGTTTGCAAAATCAAGTGCACTATGCAAACTCGCTTTTTTATGCAATTCAAGTAATGTTCTTCTATGGATTTGTTATGAATAATTTTTCTCTTTTTTGTAATCTATGAATGTTGTTTGAGATAATTTTATATTTTGTCATGAATGGTCCACCTATAAATCACAATTATTTAGGCGAAGTTGTACTGCAAAAGCTTTACTTTGACAGATTTAGTAGTCTTTGTTTTTGTATGATATATATGGTCGAATATAGTTTGCAAAAACAAGTGTGTATTGCATTGAATTTGGTTAGCAAAATCAAGTGCACTATGCAAACTCGCTTTTTAATGCAATTCAAGTAATGTTCTTCTATAAACACTGGATTATTTGCAAGAGCCTGAGCAAAAATGTTGTCATTTTTTATAATCGAAAGATCTTCATCTGCATAACATTTTAGCTCCAAAAGTAGCCTTTTGTTCCACAAAATCTCCTTTGTTGTGGTTGTAAGAGATTTGTACTCAGCTTCACAGGATGATATGGAAATAGTTGCTTGCTTCTTTGATAGCCAAGAAACCAAGTTGCCTCCAAGAAAGATAGTGTAAGCACTTGTGGATTTTCTATCCAACCTGTCTCCTACAAAATCCGAATATGAAAAAGCAATCAAAGTCAAATATTCTCCCTTGTAGAATAATCCATAATCTAAGGTAGAAGATATATACCTCAAGATCCTTTTAGCCACCTTCCAGAGATATAACTTTGGATCCTACATGTGTTGACTTAGCTTATGAACACCGAAGCTTAGATCAGGCCTAGTCATTGTTAACCATATAAGTGAGCCAATAAGACTCCTATAAAGAGTGATGTCCTCAAAGGATTTTTCATCATCTTTTATAGGAACTTTTACAATGTGCTCCATAGGTGTATCTATGCCTTTACAGTTTTCCATTTAGAATTTCTTGAGTATGGAAAGTGCATATCTACTTTGGCTTATAAATGCTTGACCTTTCCAAAAATCTATTTCAAGGCCTAGAATATAGTGAAGAACACCTAAGTCCTGCATCTTAAACTGATTACAAAGTGCATGCTTAGTTTCTTCAACTAGCTTCTCATTATTTCCACAAAGAATGATATCATCTACATAGATGAGAAGAATAAATACAAAGTTATCTACAAACTTATAATACAAAGAAGGGTCATATTCACTTAGACAAAATTTGAGTGATATGAGATAAGAGTTTAGCCTTGAATACCAAGACCTTGGTGCTTGTTTCAGTCCATAGAGACTTTTGAACAAAAGACAAACTTTTGATTCTTCACCTTCTTTCACAATCTTGCTCATGTAGATCTTCTTGGTGTGGTAGATTGAATTTGCTCCTCCTCAAGCTTCGGCCTCACCACCTCTTGAGCAACATCAAGATTGATGATTGATCTTGCATGAGACTCCTTGATCAGTGCATCATCCAAGTTAAACTTCTGATCTTCATGGAAGATCACATCTCTACTAACAACATTCTTGTCAGTAGAGGGAAGATATACTTTGTATGCATTTTTAGTAGATGCATATCCTACAAAAATTTCTTTAACTGCACTAGGACCTTCCTTCTTCCTAGTTTCTAGAGGTACATGCACAAAGCATACACAGCCAAAGATCCTAAGATGATCTACCTTAGGCTTTTCCTTATACAACATCTCAAATGGTGTTTTTCCTCCTATTGCAAGATTAGGAAGCCTATTACAAAGATAGTTTGCACATGCAACTGCCTCTCCCCAAAACTCTTAAGGCAGAGAAGCTTCTAACGTAATGGCTTTTGCACATTCACACAAAGTTCTATTTTTTCTCTCAACAACTCCATTTTGCTGAGTATATGAACAAGAGAACTCTCTTTGAATTCCCTCTCTCTCACAAAAGTTTTCAAATTTATTGAGGGTGTATTCTCCTCCACTGTCACTTCTCAAAGCTTTCAACTTGAAAGAAAATTGCTTTTCTACATAAGCTTTGAAAGTAAGAAAAACATCATAGACCATTAGAAGACAGCATATAGATCCAAGAATATGGTTGTGAGGTGTTGGGCTTTTTTTTGCTCGTTGGCTGTTCTGCTACTCATTGACTTCGTTGATATTGGCACTCCCAATACATTTGGATTCTGGAGCTCCCTTATTCATGCCTAGTCGACACTCTATGTTGTATTTTGGTGGTTTTGATTATGCTTTCTGATATCCTTCATACGAATGTTATAGCCAGAATATGTCAGAATAATCTTCATGGGAATCTTCTAACCTCTAGAGAGATCTACAAAAGATCTAAATCACAAATCTTAAAATCAATCTTCACGTAAAAATCATCTTGAACAAAGTACACATTTGTGAAACGATCCTACAAATTGATTTTATGAGTCCCCTCAAGAAATTAGATTTCAATACATCAAAACAAAGATTAAGGCTCACAAGAATTGAATCAAAACACACAAAATTCAGATCCAAACACCCCTATTGGACTCACTCTAATCCAAAGACTCTAGCCTCAAGGCTTGACAAGTTTGAACAATTTGAATAAATTGACATCAAGAGATTTACCAAGATCTCAACCAAGATTGCACACTCAAATATGGATTCCTCCCTGTTCTAGAAACCCAACAGGATCACAACTGTGACCCACACACTCTTACAAAGAAAGCTTGATTAGAATCAATTTGAGCTTCATACAATCACATGGCAATTCTACACACAAATTTTGAGCATTTTGACCCCTACAAAAGCAACACAATATCCATCAATCTCTCCACATTTTGATCTCTGATAAGAACTGAAAAACCGCTTTCTATACACCTGCAACTCATATCAAAACATTATATTTGATGATCAATCTCAAGTCTACCCTTAGATTTAAAATTTCTGTTGACTTTTCTATACAATGTGGAAAACATCTCATCAAAATCTCATAACACATGCTCATTTGGGATGATCTAAAAAAAATGGCCTCCTCTATGGTCCTAAACACTTCCACACGTGTGGGAAAGACACCTAAGGCTCAAAACCAATGATTTATCCCAAAATCTCAATGCTACCAAATGTTAGAAGCTCGCCCCTCCAAAACTTGCTATTTTTGGACTCAAATCTTGATCAAACACTCATCCTCTTGTACTTGGATTTAATACCAGTGAAAGAAAAGTCAAATTAGGACTATAAATGGATTCATTCAATCCACAAGAGTGATCGGTTGCATTACTTATTAACATCTCTTCAGAACTAGCACCTAGAATTGACACAATGTAGATCTATAAGCAAGAGCAATCTAAACAAAGTGTTTAATAATCAAATGGGATTCACACATGTGAGACATAGCCTAATGTATGGATAGAGACCTCAGAGCAAATTACTAGCATTAATTGAAGCATTAGATCCACCAAAATGCATGCAAATAGAGAGACACACAACCTATATGCAAAATCCTAAAGATCTCTTCAAAATTAATGCTACCAAATGAGCTCCAAATTGGAGTATATACAAAAAGCTAGAGGCTTGGAATGACCTGACTTGTTTCAAATGTGTGCATGTTTTATTAAAAGTAAAGTTCAAATTGATTGATGAGCTATAAAATTCAGCGACCCATCACAATACTTAAAATGGTAGATCAAATCTTGAAAAACACACGCGCGTGCATGCATGTGCACACATTTACACACACACACACACACACACACACACACACACACACACACACACACACACACACACACACACATTTAATTAAGAAATGCTCTCATGATTTACTTGCTTGTTTCGTCACTATGATCACAATGAATGGACCATCTTGAGTTCTTTTGTTCAGACTTTGTACAACAGTCTAAATGTTAACAATGAAAAAATTCATGTGAACAGTCTTCTAATTCCCTCAATATGGTTGTGACTACTAACAGGTATGAAGAGTTGAAGTGCCATTAAATGATCGTGAATATACTACTCGTTGATGCTTAACTTTCATTAACGAGGTTTCTTTTGAAGTGTATTGCTTTTTGTTTAAACCTTTGGTTACACTTCGACTATTTCTGATATAAATGGTATGATGGGTTTAGTTATATGACTTGGATTAGACTTGTCTATTAAAGTCTATATGTACTTATTTGTGGACGATAATGCCCTAACAATTTGAAATTGAACTCTACTATAAAACTAGTCTAGATGTAATTGTCTACTTTAGTCGTACTTTTGTAATTGCTGACTCTCAAGCACTGAATATACATTGTTAACCATATAATTTTGTAAATTTGAGTAAAGCTGAAACAATGTCTGACTTTTTTCTCATGATATGGACAAAATTAGAGTCAACTAACTTGGCAATGACTACTTGTTGTGACATGGATAACAACTGAGAGTATGTGCAGATACCTATAGTTCCCACAATAATGTCCCTGTTCTTACACTGTTGTCGTTGTGGATGGATGCAGGTGAGCAGATTCTCCTCAACTCGGAGCTTTTGTTGGTTGTTAGGTTTGGGCAATATGATATGTTTGACTGTGATGACTCGATACAAATTTGATTTGCATTAATATTTGTATGTTTGGTATTGTGGTGATTGTGCAGTTTTGTTTAGATTTGTTAGGTTCACACACACACACACTTGTTTATATATAATCTCATGAGGCTTTTTGCCTCATGTTCAATACAAATGTTGTATATCCACAAAACAAATAAAAAAAATTTAAACACTACACTTCTTGTCATTAGAGGTTCTCTGGCCATTAGGATAGGTGATGGCACGACCTTTGATCAATGAGTTGTGCCTATCTACATCAACACAAATAGCCAAGTTAACATAAATAAATTTCTACTTTTTTAGCCTACCAACTATATATAGACTATGATGGAATCAAATGGAGACGATGATCAATAAACTATAGATATAATGTGAAATTTGCTTTGACCAAAGATTCACAATCATAAATTATTGAATCTCAAAAATGGGAGTTATCACCAGTGAGTTTTTTCTGAAATTGAGCTGACTTCACTGAGCCCCTTTCCACCTTCTGACTAGTTTGCATATATGGTGAACCTCTACATTATTCTTGCATCCCAAGACTGCACGACCCTCAAACAGCTTGTGTGAGAGCCTGACACAAGGTCTCCACAGCAAGATGGTTTGGAACTCCACTCCCGAGAGGTCACAAGGTTCGATCCGATGAGACTGAAGGCCTTGCAAATTCTGTGCACCTTATGGAGAGAAAGGAATAGTAGTCATGCTCCCCTACTTTTCCTCAGTCACTCTCTTCTCTCATGTCTCTCTCTCACGCACCCAGCATACACAACATCATTTGAGTCAGTCTCTTCTCTCACGTCTCTCTCACGCACCCCACACAGCATCATCTGGCATCGCTTGCTAAAGAAGAGATTTGTTGAGGGGGGAGAGAGAGAGAGAGAGAGAGAGAGAGAGAGAGAGAGAGAGAGAGAGAGAGAGAGAGAGAGAGAGAGAGAGAGAGAGAGAGAGAGAGAGAGAGAGAGAGAGAGAGAGAGAGAGAGAGAGAGAGAGAGAGAGAGAGAGAGAGAGAGAGAGAGAGATAACCAGTATCTCAGATCAGAACGAGAACCGGTACTCACTACAAATAGAGAACCAGTACTCAGATTAGAACGAGAGAGAGAGAGAGAGAGAGAGAGAGAGAGAGAGAGAGAGAGAGAGAGAGAGAGAGAGAGAGAGAGAGAGAGAGAGAGAGAGAGAGAGAGTGACAAATTTTTTATATCTCGTACACCAACGTCTGATCAATCTATGCTGGAGATGCTGAAGCCCTTGCGAATTCCATGCATCTTATGGACAGAAAGGAATAGTAGTCATGCTCCCCTACTTTCCCTCAGTCACTCTCTTCTCTCACGTCTCTCTCTCACGCACCTAGCATACACATCATCATTTGACTCAGTCTCTTCTCTCACGTCTCTCTCACGCACCCCACACAACATCATCTAGCATCGCTTGCTAAAGAAGAGATTTGTTGAGGGTGAAGAATAGAGAGAGAGAGAGAGAGAGAGAGAGAGAGAGAGAGAGAGACGGACAGAGAGAGAGATTTTCCATATCTCGTACACCAGCGTCTGATCAATCTACGTTGGAGATGTTGACTGACTCATTTTAACAACAATTGCAGTGTACATATTGCTGAATCAAGCTGAAGATAATAACAAAATATATACATTGTTCACCTGTCAGTAAATTCGCGTTAAGAACTTTCACTGATCTTCCAGCAATTGAATTGGTGTTGAAGGTTTTCACTCTTGTAGCAAGTGAATTCGCGTTGAAGACTTTCACTCTTGCAGCAAGTGAGTTCAGAAAATAGCTGTTAATCCGAAAAAATGTCAGCACCTTAGAAACGCTCATATACCAGACCATGAAGAAGAGGAGGTCTACTAAGAACGAGATGGAGCTTTCAAATACCTGTGATCAGTTACAAGCATTGGAACTCATGGGCACGAAGAATATTTGGACGCCGCCACAACACGTCAGCAGCTGAGCTTTACAGGCCTTCATTGGGTTTGCACACCACAAGTTCACTAGCACGTGGCTAGTCTCTTTGAGCAAAGAGCTTAAAGTTGCCATAGGACAAAATTGTAACTAGAGATTCAAATGATCACGGTGGCCCCCAATTGACAATATGTAGATATATTTGAAGCAAAATGTATGTAACACAACCTAGAATAGAGCAAAAGGTAAGGTACCTAGAATGTGCTAAATGTGCTACTAAATAAGCAACTAACGGTGGAGAAGAAATTGTTGTATACCATAGTAGTAAGCTTTAAACCAATGATAAGAGACTTTTGGTGTTGGATATGCAGAATTTGTCTAATTTTTACACAATCAAAGTATGGACCTAGAACATGGATAAAATAGACTCCATTAAAGTGTTAACATTATTTGTGCCTTCCCAAAGTATGGCTCACTCTCAAGTTGCATCCTATAGATATTTGTTGAAACACCCATGAATATGATTGCTAACATAGAAGCAGTAGAAAAACTTTTAGTTATTTTTGTTGTAGAAATTAACCAAATTACTTGTACTACTTTTTCAGTGCACAATACATAAAGTGCATGTTACGTTGACATCCAATACAAGAAAACTTGCTAGCCGATATTTTTGCATGGAAAATCGGGCTCATATTGAAGTCTAATTTTCAAAAAATTATTAGAAAACCAGCATGTAAATCTCGGCTATTAGAAAAAATCGACATTAAATTTGCATGTAAAAATGGGTCCCAGCTCGCCCTAAAAGTGGCTAGAAAATATTTTACAGCCTTAGAAATGGCCGATAAAAATATTTTACGGTTTTGGGCCAGTTACAAAAATAGCCAGCACAACCGTGCTAATATTTCATCATGTACAGAATCAATTTTTACCAATATATAATTACCAAGTGTATGTTTCAGGGAAATCGATTTGTCGAAGAGCCCTAGTCATGAATGTTGGAAGAAGTCAATTTGAAGAAAAACCCGTCAAAGAAAAATGTTGTTAAAATTGGGGCTGGAAAATATGGCAATAGGGCCGAAAAGATGTGGGAACCTTAATGGCAAACTTTTGACACGTTTTGAGCACTGAGCAATATACCCAAAATAGCAAAAACCTCGACCAACGAGCCAACCCACACATGCTGACTTGAAAAACCAGGGAAAAGGAAAGGGGGTGCTAAGAAAAAATATAGGCCATCTACAACCATAGGGGTTGATAAATGGAACCACCTACACATTTGGATAATAATGGGAAAGGGGCCTTGGAAGCACAAAACCTAGGAGGAGGGCAACCTACTTGGTCTAAAACAAAACTAGACCATGATTACACATTTAAGGCCTCCACCCACCAAGTACATGCTATTTAATGGGGAGGCAACTTGGAGAACCTACCAACTTTGGCAATCTTCCAAAGAGGGATGGACATGTGGCAAGAAGGGCTTGAAGGGCATGGGGTGCATGAAGATTGGCAAAACCCCATGTTGAAGGGGGACCATTGGAAATTGGCTATAAAAGGAGCCCTCCCCTTAGAAAACAAAAAAGGAATCTATTAGAGAGTTCATGGCTTTCTTGTAATGGTATGGGGCTGAGCATGAGTAGTAGATTTGGGTTTATAATTGCTTGTATTGTTGAGAGCTTGCTTGCTTGAGAGAGGCTATTTTTTTCAAGGATTAGGTTGCTATGGCGGTCTCATGCTTACTCTCTTTTGATGTATGCTCACTATTTTTCATCATAGATTGAGACCCTTTGATATGAATGCTTATTGTGAGGAAATTTGGAGTTTTGAGTGAGTTGAGGGTTCTAATAGTAGAAAATATATATCTTTGAATCTAGAGATTTTGTGGGGATTTTCCATTTGTAATTGTGCCAAAGTGTTGCCATGATTAGTATTAAGCTTCGTACACTCATATCTAAAGCTAGGATGAGATTATTGAGAGACTATTCTTACTACCTTCACTTCAACCGACTATGGTAGTAGAGATCCCTAGCTTTGATGGAGTCCACATGTCTCTTTTCAAGTTCCATTTTAGAAATGTTGGAAAGAGATGATAATGCAATAACGACAAATCGAAGCTTGTGAACGACTTATCGAGGGCAGCTAATGCATGACTATGCCTATCAATTTTGAACAAACCATAATGACAAGAGTCACGTTCAATCTTTTAGCAACTAACTTTGAAATCATCAGAGCTAAAGCGATTACGTAGCCAAACAGTGAAGAATTGAATTATTAAGCAAAAGCAATATGAGATCACATAGATTCTGACATAATAATGAACGCAATAAAGGATATATTGATGAGCACAAGACAATTGTGGATAGAAACCATGTACTCTAAGCTATCTCTGAAAACTCTGTCTGATTTGCACTTTCGTCGATAAGCAGTAAGCGCTAATAGCAAAACTCTAATAGAACTCTAAATAATTGAGCTAGAATGCTCAAGAGTGTTCAAGCAATAGACGCATGATCAGCTATTTATACTAAGCAAAAAAGGGGATTCAGTAGGGCAGCTAATTAGGTTGTAGATTAGTAGATGCAGACATGCATGCGACATTTACAAATGAAACATGCAATGTGGTTGATGCCAACACTAGTACTCTCATCACTCAAGGGAGACGCAAAGGGATCCTGGAAGGTATGCCTACCGTCAAGGTGCCTACACAGTCTCCAAGGAAATCCACAAGAGAAAGAAGAGCACCAATCAGATTTGTGCCTGACACCTCATCTTCTACGGTGCTTTATGGAGTTTACACACATGATTGTGTTTACCTTCGATATTGTAACCTTCAGGTTGCACCATGTAAATGTTCTCTTCGGTAACTTGATTAAGATATGATTTCTATACATCCATTTGATGTATTTCCAAATCTGTTGTAACAACAAATGACAATAGAAGTCTGATAGAAGACCGTTTAAGTACTGGCCTGAAGGTCTCAGTGTAGTCAACATTTTGTACTTGAGAGAATCCTCTAGCTACAAGTCGATCCTTTCTTCAATCAATACTTCCATCTGCCTTGTACTTGATTCTGAATAACCATTTGCAATCAACTACATTTCTGCTGGTAGGTAATTCGACAATTGTCCTCGACGATTGTCCAAGTCTGATTCTTGATAAGAGATGAATACTCCATAGCTTCTTTCCAAAGATCGGAATCGAGTTGTTTGAGTGTCTCTTCGATAGTCGTCGACTCTTGAACAAGGTAAGTTGCAGACTCGTCGATAGACCTGTTAGGTGGTTTGCTGGATCTTCTGGGTGATGATCGAAGTTGATCTTCATCATGCCGTAGTTGCTGAACTGCAACATCTTCATCTTCAGCTTTGTTGTTGATAGTTTGTTCGTTGGGAGTAGACAAGCTTGGACGTTCAATAAGAATAGTCAAATTTGGAACTTGAAAGGTTGGTGTTTCGGAAGAGTCTGGAAGTTTGACTGTACGAGCTTCGCCTTTTCCTATGAGGTCAATAAGCTAATTTTCGATGAAGATGACATCCCTGCTAGTGAATATCTTCAACTTGACAGATCATACAACTTATAAGCTTTATCTGAAGTATTGTAGTTGATGAAAATAGACTTGATACTCTGGAAGTCAAACTTCTTCTTGAGATCATGTGGAATTTGCACATAAGCGATACATCCAGAACCTCGTAAGTTTGATAAAGAAGATTTGGAACCTGTCCAAACTTCATATGGTGTTTTGTCTAAGAGACTTGTAGTAGGACATCTATTTTGAATATAAGCTATAGTTGAAACCGCTTCAGCCTAGGAGGACTTCGGAAGTGTCGCATGTGATAACATGCACTTTGCCAATTCAACTAAGGTTTTGTTCTTTCTCTCAACAAGACCATTCGACTGAGGCGAATAGGAGGTAATGTATGTTGCTCAATTCCGTTGTTAAGGCAATAATTATTGAATTCGGTAGAGATATATTCTCCCTTGTTAGTGCTTGAATTCTTTTGCTAGTTTGATTTTCTACACACTCTTTGAATTGTCGAATCCTTTTGAAAGCCTCCGATTTCTGCTCAATAAAATAAACACCTGTTCTTCTTGAAAATTCGTCAATAAAGGTAATAAAATACTTTGCATCTAGCAATGACACATTGGACCACATATATCTGAATGAACAACATCTAACAAATCTTGTACTACATGCCTATGTCTCGATTTAAAGGGAATCCTAGTCTACTTTCCAAGGATGCAGCCACCATGACAGACAAGGAGGTCGACTTTGTCGGATGGATAATTGAGATCAAGTGCTAGAGATCATTTAGACATGTATGAAACATATGTATGATTCAAGTGTCCTAATCAATGATGCCATAGTAATGCTTTATTGACAAGAACAGAGATTTTCAAGGCTTGACTAGCATCAGAATAACAATGTGCCATATATAAGTTTCCATGCCTCTTGCCGAGTGCAAGGATCTTACTTGTCCTATCGATAATTTGGCATTGATCAGACTCGAACTCTACCTAATGACCTAAATCAGTGATTCTACTTACTGATAGCAGATTTGTAGAAAGTTTAGGAACATACAAAACATTTGATAGTATTTTGAATTGATCATGTTGGAATTTCAATCTCACAATACCTTCACCTTTGATAGTGTGAGTGCTATCGTTGCCAAGATGAATGTATCTTCTTGTACTGTAAGATGTATAGGAGTGAAAATGCTCACGATGATTGGTCATATGTTGAGTAGCTCCAGAATCCAAAAACCAAGAATTATCCAATGCTTGTATATTGATTCTAGAGCCACTAAAGACATGATAGGCAATTGAAACTGGTTCAACCATCTAAAGAAGCTAGACAATTGAATCTCTATTTCACAAACAAATGGAAAAGTATGTAAGATCAGGGGCATTGGCATGGTTTCCATCCTATTACCTAACGGAAGTAGTAGGAGCATCATGGAAGTACTCTACATACTAGGTCTTAAAAAAATGCTTTTTTTTGTAGGTGTGATCGTTGATCAAAAAATGAAAGTAGAAATTTTCCAAGATTGATGCTTTGTGAAAGATGTGAATCAAAAGTACAAGATCATTGTATGAGCTTCAATGGAAGCTGCATGTGTGTAGAGCTCTCTTAAAATGACTGTGTAAAAGCGCCAATGCATATTCTAGACTAGACTGTGTGCCATGTTAATGTGTGTTAAACATCTCATTGTGATCAAGATCTAATCCGGACAGATCCATGATCAAGTGGCAGTGTGAAACAATAAGCCACATCAGCAACAATTAAAGTCCTATGGTCCGTAAGCTAATGTATGAACTATTAGCCTATGTGTCTATATGTGATATGTCATTTCATGTTGAAACAGTTGTCACTCTCTCTATATAAAGGGTTGTTGCCCAGGCATTTATATAATTCAATATACGCTTTGTTTAATCAAAAATAATACTCTCTCTCTCTTTTCTTCGATAAATCTGGTTTGATATTGTATCTTCCCAGTTGAAATTGCAAGGTTAAAGATCAGTGAGCGAGAACTGTATAGCAAATGCTTTGTGTTTATTGGCCTTCTGAGTATTAGTTGGCATGTGAGTTGACGATAATTAGCAATTGTATCTGTTCATTCGGGATTGCAAGGCTAAAGATCAATGAACGAGAACTGTCTAGCAAATGCTTTGTGTTTATTAGCCTTATGAGTATTAGTTGGTACGTGAGTTGGTTTCAAGGAGTTTCACGTTTTTTCTTTCAAAGAGTTTCAAGATTTCATATTTAGTGCGTACATTAGTTGGTCTCAAAGACTTGCACGTTTTCTATTGCGAAGAGTTTCAAATTGTACTCTTCATAGGCTTTTCTTAAATTGTATTGTACATTGTTTATAATATTCATACCTTGCCCTCCTTTGATTAACAATTTCAAAACTTTCTTGAACCACTTATATTCCAAGCAGGTAGTCAACAAT
The DNA here is from genome assembly GCA_029204225.1 of Diphasiastrum complanatum. Classification (NCBI taxonomy): domain Eukaryota; kingdom Viridiplantae; phylum Streptophyta; class Lycopodiopsida; order Lycopodiales; family Lycopodiaceae; genus Diphasiastrum; species Diphasiastrum complanatum. The sequence goes on from CM055094.1 coordinate 42,755,652, forward strand.
CAACTTGATAGTGTAAAGTGTCGTGCCTAACTAGCAAAAGACTACTAAGTTTCTTTTCATACTTTTGTTCTTTCTGACCATAGTAAAAAATATTCCTGCAATAAAGTACGAAATTGCTACATCACGATGTTTTACCATTTAAATGCTTCTACTATTTTTTCTGTTTTGAAAGTATAGGTTTCAAGGAGGGAAATACACTTGTGTTTTTAAATCTTATATTTGTGAAAGATTGCAATCAACTGGTTGTATTGATTCCACTTCATGTTGTATCTTTGTAATTAAAATTGCAAGGCAACAAAACATTGAACGAGATTTGCATAGCAACTACATTGCTTTGTTGTGTCCATTTGCATTCGTGGCCTAGCAATCACAGCAGGAGACAGAAATTTGCACGTGTTTTTTCAGGTTAGTTGATGCTTTTTTATAACATGATTTTTCCAAGGTGTTTTCTTGTACTTTACTATTCTTTGGCGTGGAAATAAATATTTGCATAAGACTTGTTGGCTTTTTGTAGTTTATGATTGTTTGGCATGAAATCAAGTGTTTGCACAAGAAATAATGAAGACATTGTCGCAGTGAACACACATAAGAGACAAGAATGAGCACACAACAATTAATAGAAGCCACATCCCAAGCAAACTTGCAAGTTATCAAACAATCGCTTGCACCTTTGTCTTTTCAGGTTTGACATATACTTTATGCAAACACATCCTTGGTTGTCTAGTCAACACGTTATTCTATGTATATAGATGACACAAATCTATCGGCCTAGTATGCCAATGTACAAATGGTCGTTTTAAAAAATAACGAATAAAAAAACATTGGTGAACTGCACACTAAGTGAGCTTTGTAGAGTGCTTGAAGTTTTTCATGGCAATTCGCAAACGGCAAATTCAATTTCATTATGCATATTTCATTATCGTTTGGGAGAAAGGCGAATCTTCTAGTTTATAATTTTGAGAGGAAAATCGCCACCTCTTCATTTGCCATCTTATATTTGATCAAAAAGATGGCTCCCTAACAACTGACTTTTCCTAACAATTGCTAACAATATTGAAAGATGTCAAATATTCTACAAAGCTCGCTCAATGTTCATTGAAGCAATGACTTTTTATTTTATATTTTTGAAAAGATTCATTTTTCGGCCAAAGTTTGTCTTCAGATTAGTATTTGAGTAATCAAGGAATTGATCTCCTATCATAGTTATATGTATCTATAGAAACAAAGCATGTTATGAGTCTATGTACATGTGCTTATGCTTTTGAGTCTATGTAATTCGAGATTCAAGTACCAACATAGCACACGAGCACAACATCATACAAAACAAACTGTGTATAGACGTCTCTTTCCTGCCCACATAGATAGAAGTAAGTAAACGGGAATCAATTCCAATTCCCACATGAGAAAGAAAAGTAAAATATCTTGAGAAGCAAATAATCCTACTTGGCCACTGTACATTGCTAACATCAAGGAATGGAATAATCGTGGACTGCGAGTAACTGGCCCAGCTTCTGAAGTAGTGACGCCTCGTGTTAGCAAGATGAGCCCCGATGGAGAATCCATTGATTCCTAATCTCCGATGAAAATCAATGACATTTATCCAGTTGTAATCTTCTCTAACTTGAATGAATGAATTGTTATTATCAAAATGACAACAGAATGTATGGGTTACTAAAAGGAACTCCAACAAACAAATGCCCAATGTATACCATTGAATAATTTTAGTTCCTTTATTATAGGAGGGAATTAATGGAATTAATAAATGTGCAGATATGGGCAAAAGAACAGTTATTGTTAGCCAGGGATAGTTGCTCATGATACGGATAATGAGTACTCTTAATGGAATAACCCATATTTCAAAATTGAGGAGTTTTCCTCAAATGAATATGAATTTATATTGAACAGGTAAAAGTTTTCAAGAAAATCTAATAGTTCTTCTATTTTTATTGGTCAATAAGCTAGACCCATACTACGAGTTGTTTCAGATCCCAGATGGACACATACACTCAAAAAACTTGTTGGACATGCGGATTCACACCTTTTACAACCTACACAGTCTTCTGTCCTTGAAGCAGAAGCAATTTGATTAGTCTTACATCCATCCCAAGGTATCATTTCTAATACATCTGTAGGGCAAGCCTTTGCGCACTGGGTACAACCAGTACATGTATTCTAAGTTCTTACTGAATGTGCCATTGGATTAATTGACTTCCATTGATTGGATATCATAAGCCTTACATTCAGTAAGATTCTATAATATATCACCAATGGCAATATTTCATGGATTAAATTCCTTCAGTGAACCTAATATTAGTAGAGAATTAGGAAAGGAACAAGAACTATTATCTATTTCTTGATGAAGTAAAAGAACTTTTACACTCAATTTCTTACTGGTATGACCAATAGTTCCAATAAATAGCAAAGAATATTAATATATTCTTTTTAGAAAAAGAAAATAATATTAAATAATTTTTTATAAAACAATATTTTTTTATTTATTGATCAAAATAAAATGTTAATTTTATATGCACATCTGAACATCTATGAATAGATAGTTGTATAAAAGTATCTGAATTCAACTGACTCTATTACCATTTCAGCAAATCAAATTCATCGATACGAATCGATTTTCTATTACAATAGATGGCCAAAACAATGGCTAATCCAATTGCTGCTTCAGCAGCCACAATAGCAATAACAGAAACGGAAAAAAAATTTCGCTTTATTTGTTGAATGCCCAAATAATTGGAAGATGCTACAAAATTAACATTGACTACATTGAAAATTAACTCACGCCACATAAATGCTTTGACCATGTATCGACTTGCAATAAATGCGTAGATATCGATGCAGAAAAAAAGGGCACCTGGAAAAAGTTCATGTTTGAACATAACGAACTAACTCGTTATATAACTTGAGTTATATCTTAAGTATAAATACGAGTTATACAAAGTTTTTTCTAGTATTCAAAAGATGGGAAAATCATCTGTGGTCTTTAACAAATTGTTTCTTCTTGACGAGCTATAGCAATAGCTTCTACTAGAGCAACCAAGAGATTTATAGAAAGTAGTTCAAATGGAAGCGAGAAATCAGTTAATAAATGAAATCCAATACATTGAATGTTATTCGTTAGAGATTCCTCTGCAATTTTAATTGATTATACGATTGGAAATATTTCGGACCATGTTGTATTCAGAATCACAACAATTAGTGAACGAAAAAGACTTGCGCAAGCTGCTGAAGCAATACCATCTCGTATAGTCAAATATGTAGAAGAGCAACGAAAAGATTGCGACTTATTTATCAACATAACATCGAATACAATTACAACATTTATGGTTCCTACATAGATTAGACTTTGTACAACAGTTGCAGAATCTGCATCCAATAAGAGATATGAAAGAGATATACGGACGAGAACCAACCCTAATGAAAAAATAGAATAAACTATATGTGTCAATAATGTGAGAAATTGGCAAAAATCTAGCTTGGTATTTTTTAATGATAGAAGTTTGTAAGTGAATCTCACATGTGTGGAGGATGTTCCCACGTGTGGAGAATTGTAAAGTAAATCAAAATGTTTGATATAGGGGTCTCATAGAATTTCATAGTCAAGCATTTAGGTGTAGGATGTTGATAGGGTCAAATTTGGCATAGATGGCAAATTATCCATCTCCACTTGTAATGCCAATATTGAGCCAAAATAGAGCCAAACTTGTGCCAATTAGAGTGTAGACAAGTGTCATGCTTTTGTTTGATGAAGCTTAAGAGGTCCAATAGGATTTAGAGGTGGAACCTTGTGAGGTCCAATAGAAAATTGAGGTGTGCTTGAATATAGTCCAATAGAATTTAGAGGTGCATGGATCAATGGTCCAATAGGATTAAGAGGTGGAAAAGTGTGATCCAATCATAGTTAAGCATAGTGGTAGCTCATGAATCTATTAGTATCATTGTACTCCTCCTTTTGGATCTAATTGATTTTGAGATTGAGTGGATTTTGAGTGTCATTGAATTTCTAGCTTTCTCTCTCTACCCGAGAGCTCTTGATGGTTTTTCTCTCTCTACCCGAGGAGAGCAGCTTGTTTTTACTTAGAATACTTTTGGAACACTTCCCACACGTGTGAGTGAGAGTTGGAAGTGATTGAATGCATGTAGTAGTGTGTTTTTGCCATAGAATCAAAGATAGATCTTGAATCTCAATCTAGTCTTGATCTTGGTGCATCTACACACCTTAGGAGATCACAAGTACATGTAGTGGACAATCCACACGTGTGAAATTCAACAAATAAAACTACTCTTCAACTTCCTAGAATGACACCTGACTCTAGAAGAACCAAAATAGCCTCATAAAATGGTTCTGGTGAATTATCTATGTTCTCAATGAAGTAGAATCCTCTTTATCGTAGATTTATTAGTTGACTCGAACAAGAAATTACCTCATTTTCGTTTATTTTTTTCCTACAAATCAAAGATATGAAGTGAGACTTGTATGCGTTATTGTATTCGAAGTTGATTAAAAAATAAATTCTATTTTTACTTTTAATTATGAACACGGTGCAAGAAATTGGTGACTTTTTTTTAATTAGAATATCCATCCAAAATTTTTCTAGGTGATTGCGTTAATCTCGAAATAGCTCTAATTGTAGAATCTTCAATCAATGATGTGGGAGAACGTCCCAGAGCAATCTGGTCATGATTCAATTCATTGTGATCGTGAATTGAAAGTTCGTTTCTCTCGATCATTGACAAACAATTGGTAGCGCAGTACTCGACCAGTTTCCACAGAATATGCAAGCTTCAAAATCAATACTGTAACTTTCTAATTGCTTCTTTCTTATGTTTCTCTCGACTTCCCAATCACCAACAGGTAAATAAATTGGACATACATGAACGCATACTTCACAAGCAATACATTTGTTGATACGAAGTGAATACGTCCGCAAAATCGCTCTGATGAAGCTAATTTTCCATAAGGATATTGAATGGTAATGGGTAAACGATCCATGTGATCCAGGGTCACCATGAAACTCTGACCAATGTATTTTGCAGCTTGAATTGCTTGTTGAGCATAGATTTGGAGTCCCCTGACCATACAAAACATATTAAATATCCTCGAATGAATTATTTGGTTTGTGTCCTTCACCTTACAAATTGAATCAATTTGTACATTTATAACAATACAAGTGGTAGAGTTTTGAAATCCCTCTTTGTTGACAACAAGCCATCACAAGACCTCGACTTTGGATTCATATCTATACACAGGAGCTATTCAAAGTGTATCTTGATATGGTTTTAAATTCTCATCAGTTGATTGTCAAAATTCACGTGATTGAACATGGAAAGTAAAATAGCTTCATAGATTTGAGATACATGTGAATCTCCCGAATTATAATCACGAAAAGAAAAAATTGCCTCCTGTCAAGCCATATCGTAATTGATTAGAAGAATAGCACCTAGCTTCTACATTTTTCTAACAAATGCTAATAGTGCTAAAAAATGACATGTTATGCAATATGTTTTATTAAATTGATGATAATGTATGGAATAGTTGTTGTTTTACAGTCAGTAGTTTTCTAATTTACTGCTTGCAAACAATCTTGTTTTCCTTGTACATAGGCTGGCTAATTTTTTATATTTATTTGGACATTGACTAACACATGATAGATGTTTCATGTTATTGTCATTTGCGCGATAGTTCAAAATAGCATTCAACAAAATTTAGCATATCATACTTTGGCAAAAAGCAAAAGATAGCAACTTGCAAATTAATATCTGCATAATCTTGAAAACAGGTCCAAATTCTTCAATTTTCCTTTGCATCTCTTGTAATAAATCTATTGTAGAGAATGCAAAAACCGTCACATTTACGATCAAGCCACACATTGAATGAAAGAAGCAAAGCGGCTAGAGAAAAATTCATGGAAAAAAACAAAGAAGCATTCGCGCCTTACTCTGATGGGTGGTTCGACATCTCTAGATTTCAAAATCTATGAAAAAATATTTGCGATGCAATCCTTGGCTTAATGAAGTGTTGTTCGATATGTGGAAATGTCACGTTTTCCAACCCAAAGAAAGACATGAAAGCTAAGAATATGGGTCGAGCTATCCCACCATATGCAATAGCCAACACATTTATGTGGGAGTATACATATGCAGATGATAACCAAACGAGTTGGCATACATGTCCTTTATGTAAGGCTTATCCAGACCGTATTAAATACATAGTCTTCTTTTCTCCTACATATATACAAACCATTCTAAAAATACATGTATCGAACTTGCAATTGTTATCGGTCATAGATGTTTTGATAGATGTCACACGACGCGTTAACTCGTTTGTGATAGGGCGCATTGAAAAGAGATCACTATTTGACAATCTTATTGCTTGCAATTTGAACAGATGCGATAAGAATCATGACACAGTCGAGATACGAAATGTTTTAGAGCAGAATGTTTTACATAATCCAATCTTGCAAACGTTTTTGAGTTTATATGAATATAGCTCTCAAACTCAGAGCTTGTCATTCGTATCGCTAGCATCAATTGAAAAAATGTTGGACATAGAAATGGATAGATTTCAAAACATGCAAAGTGATCCATTCGAACGAGTGTACATATTGCTAAAGGACATAACGCCTTGTAGCAAAGCACATGACATTCCAAAAAATGACATATATACATATTCAAATTTACAAATAAGGAATTCAACGCATGAAAGAAATGAGACATCAATATTTAAAACTCACGTGTCTGGCTTGCCATTCATGCCTGGGAAAAAATTATTTGTCACTTTAGAAAATGCAATCTTTCCATTCTTGTTTCCATTTGGACATGGGTATTACGATGGCAAAATACGTTATATAGATTACATAAAAATGAGAGTCGCCACACTATTCTCGCCATTTACATTAAAGCGATGAAACTACTGAACTGCGATGGGTAGAAATTGCAAAAATAGAAGAACTTGTGAGAATATACAATAAGAATTTTGATTGGAGAAATTGCCCAGTTGAATGTTCATTGCTTTTCGTTAAGAAACTAGACATGTTCATGAAAACATTCATTCTTTCCAAAAAGGCAATTCTAGGCCATGTCAAATATTATATGTTACGCTATGAATTCCAAAACAGGGGTTCTGTGCATGCGCACATCATGTTATGGGTGAAAAAGAAAGATGTAACAAGAATTGGAAATGAAATCAGCACATTTATTCTTGCCAAATACTAACCACACAACAAAAAATTTGAGATTCCATTGAACCCACCTTAAAAAACAACTATACGAGCTTGTTGTGCGAAAACAGATACACCATTGTCGATCCTCATGCACAGTAAAAAGTAGTCCTAAAAGTGCAAAAATTTGTAAATATGGATTTCCATTTGACCCATGTGTATCTTGCACTGAGTTAGACACCAAAATTGAATGATGGAAATATTTTCGACCAAGGTACGAAGATCGAAATGTGGTACCCTATCACCCAACAGTGCTTTTGCTATGGCAAGCACACATGAATCTACAACAAATCACAAACACGGGTTGGTCATACTATGTTTTAAAATATGCGATGAAATTAGAATCTATAGGATCATTGAATCTGAATGTTGCTGATGCCAAAAGAATAGGATTGAATCATTCAGACGAAAATGTGTTGAAATTGATATCTAGTTATGTTTTGACAAAACCGATATCATTACTAAAAATTAATTTCATGTGTTTGCAAATCCCTATCATCAAGAGAAGTGAAGCGATCCAATACATCGATAGTTCACCACCAGAATTGCGTCACAAATTTGTCAGTTTTAACAACACAATTCTATTGCATCCAATTGATATCTACACGTATAGACCTGAAGTCCTCAAAAACATTACTTTTTGTAACTATTGGCATCAATTCGTTGTGACCAAAAAGAAAAGATCTCTTCAAAAAGAACTATATATTGATCAGCTAGGATACTACCTATACAAAAACAATAGAATAGTCAGATTCACAAATTACCATCCAGCATATCAAACTGAAGGATTTTTTTTTAATATATTGTTGGAAAAATGTAAATTTCGAAACGAAAGAGAGCTTTTGAGCTCCATCAACAGAGATGGATCTTATTTCACGGAATGCATATTGCGTGATATCATTTGAAGTGAAAAAGATATTGAATGCCATGTTGAGGATTATACAAATAAACAGATGCTTCAAGATGAGCAGTGCCAACATATCATGAACATTCTATTGCAACACAAATCTTTTTTGCGTGACCCTCTATTTCAAGTTGTATCTGAACAAGTAGATAACAATGTGACATCTTTGGCGAAAGATACCAATGATGCATTGGGTATTGTACACGAATTTGAATCTTTTTGAAATACCTCGTTGACAATGGAACAAGAAAATATCTATTCACTTTTGCTATCAAAAACTTCAGGTATTTTTGTGCTTTCAGGTACACCTTGAAGTGGAAAAACACATTTCATAAAGTATCTAGCGTACTCACTTGACAGAATGAACAGATTCGTGCTGCTTTGTGCTACTACTGGTGCCGATGCATCAAGACTTAGCAAACGTGCAACAACAATGCACAACATTTTTTCCATCCCTGTCAATGGCTTATACGTACAAAATTTAATGCCAACTGACATACGTTTCCGAAAAATACTTGCTGCTGAATATATCATTATCGATGAGATGTCCATGATGACCGTACAGACATTGCGTCTTGTTGTGCATCAAATAAATCAAATAAAATCCACCCCATGCAATGCACCTTTTAAAAATTATATTTTATTATTAGTCGATGATCATGCGCAATTGCCAGCAATTTGCAAACATCGAACAGAAAGTTTATGCTCAATATGTCACATTTCAACATCTGTATATTGAAAAATGGCTACTCAAATGCATTTGAGTCACTCGATTAGACATTCATCTGACACCTTGTACCTATCATTTTTTAACACAATAAGATTTTGAAAACCCACATTGCAAGAGATTGACACTACGTTTGACACACAAATTGTTCCAGAAGACCAACTCTTCCAAATGATCAACTTTGATGTCACAATCATATGTACACACAAAGAAAGTGTAAGAAAATATAACAAATACGCATTGCAAAAAATCTTTCAAGAAAATGACATTACAAAGGTGCCTGTGAAAACAAATGCAGCAGACAACATGGAATTGAAATCATGGCTTGAAGATCGTACATTCCACCAACTAGAAGAAACTGTTAAGAATGCAAAGATAATGATTCTTTCAAACTTGGAAATACAAAATGGCGTTGTGAATGGAGCAACGGGAACAATCGAAGACTTCATGTGGTCCAAAAATGGCAAGGAAATAGACTCTATTACGATAAAACTCGATGCAACCAGTAAAAAAATAAAAAACACTCCATCCACAGTGCGCAAAATTAGATACGATTCGAAAACCTACTATAATGTACCTTCCCGCTGACATTGGCATATGCTATCACAGCCCATAAATCCCAAGGCACAACGATCCATGGCTCCGCCATACTTGACATTCAAAAAACATTCAGTCCAGGCCTAACATATGTGATGTTGTCTTGAGTCACCAAACGAGAACACATATTCATCACATGTAAATTGACTCCTGGTGATTTTGATCCAATACCAACTATTGTAAGCCAAGAAACCATTTCAGCAATGTAATTTCCACCCATCAATACAATTTCGATGTCATGCCTTTCATGGAATTGAATCAGGTGCGTGCATTTTCTTGAATTTGTTTTTGGTATTTATTTTTCGTGTTCCATATAATAAGCACATGTTTTGCCATTCTTTCCTTTTGTTTGAAAACAGATCATCGACATGGCAGCACATGAAATTACAAAGGCGGAAGAGGTACATTGTTTTCTTTTTATTCATTCGTGTAAATGCAATGTCCTAGAAAATGTACGTGTAGCTTCTTGCTTTCTATTCTGTCACAACGATTGATATTCCCAAATTCTTTGATAGCTATTTCGAAAACTGAAAGAGGAAACAAGAACATCACAACTTGTAAAATCCACACGAATCTTGTTCCACCATGAAGAACTTCATAATGAAGAAGACATCCTTCTTGCAGGACCCCTCGCCTCCACCTTCAAAAAGGCCACAAACAAGCACATCACACTGTACAAAATAGCATCGAATGTTGGCAAGTTGATTTACATCGGACAAACTACCGACTTCAAAAGGTGTATGCAAGAACACGCTCGAAAGCCACCCAAAAAAATGCTTTTGTCCAAGACACACTCTAGTTTTTTTTATGCCTTTCATGTTGACATACTAGAAATTGTCGAAGATCGTTCAATTGCAAATAGATTAGAGAACTTTTATGTCAAAATGTACAAATCTGAGAGCATGAAACTTTGCAACAACTTGGCTGGTCACCCTTCAGGCTCGTGCAAATATTGGTACCTAAAACGGCGATCATGCATATGAGAAAACTTCAAAAAAACATTTGCTTGTAAATATTTGGTGGCTTCAATTCATGTTACTCTTTGTTTGGCTTTACCAGGTTTTTGTTGTACTATGCAATTGAAATGGCATGTTGACCGGATTCGTTAATCATCCTAGTTTTTGTTATGCTCTGCGCTTGGAATGGCATGTTAATCAAATTCGTTAATCATCCAAGTTGACTCACTTCTACTTTTGCGTTTCCATGCCCTATGCTAGCACGCCCTATGCTAGCATGACAAAATTGTGTTGCTAGTTTATTCATCATGTACTGAGTTTAAAATTTGTGGATACCATATAGTTGAAGTTTTATATATAAACAAGGTTATTGATATATCACGAGAAGCCGCGGGGCTTTCAAATCATTGAAAAACTATTAAAAAAAACAAAGATGTCATTTTAGAAGAATTAAAAAATTAAAAGAATCATTAATGTTCAAACTCACCTAAAAGTGCACCTTCACTTTTAATAAACCCTCCCAATAGCTTGGTCGTCAGGGCTTTCTCTCCTCTCATGGAGGTCAAGAGTTCGACTTCATCTCATGCAAAAATGAAGACATACAAGAGAGGAAATTCAGTTCAAATGTTGTGATAAAGGTGGTGGTGAAATGGTGATGCTATTTCTTTGGGGTGGTAATACAATTGGGAAGTGCTCATGAAGAGTCGACAAAGTCTATCGAACAATCGATTGATTTCAAATTTAATCGACCAATTTTGTAAGCAGCATGAAAGTAACGATTTAAAATAGAAAAGAATTTAGCTTTTTATAGCAAATCCAAATGGAAAATTGACACTACTTGATGATTAGCTCTCCATGGCACATTCAAATAGAAAATTGATACTAAAATTTGAAGGTTGGAAAGGGAAGCACAAAAAAACAAACCGCTAGTAACTAAAAAGAGTGCGAGCGGTGCAAGTTGCGAAAAGAGTCTTAAACAAAGTAGCTGGACTGACCTAAACTAATCTAAGCTAATAAGGCGCTAAATCCAGGGGTCCGCAAAATTTGTCGGCCTTTTCAACCATGAGAGAGCCTCGTAGCCGAGTTGGAAGGGTGTTAGTAACTGCCAGATTTGGCGGAGCAGCGAGGATCATCGCCCGCCGCCCCCCTTTTCTCTCTCTCTCTCTCTCTCTCGCTCTCGCTGCCTTTTCTCTTCTGCATCTCTCCGCTTCCACCGCCTTCGCCCTCCTCCTCTCCATCGCCGACCTATCTGCGTCTCCGCATTCCAGGGCTGAGGTTTCTGTTCCTATCTATTCTATCAGCACACAGCAAAGACCTTTCCGATCCTTTCTCCTGCTCCTGTTTTGCACTTGGATCTTTGCTGCTGTAGTTTCAGCCTTCATGTGTCATCATGTAAGAATTCAATCCGCAGAAATTTGCAATAGAAAACACAAGATATAGCTTCATATCAAGAGAGATCTTTCTACAGAAAAGATATACAGCTAGGTAATGATTAGGAGATACCATTAGCTCACTATGATACACGGTTGCAGGCGAGGGAGATAGCACTAGTCGGATGAGAGAGCGAGGGATAGCTTTGCAGACTTATTGTTCATTGTTCAACGCTAGTGCACACTCTGTAGAAGGTGCTGCAGTCCCTGAGGAATCATTCCTGCCCAGTATAGGAGAATGCATCAGGCACATTAATTACGTGTCCACCATATTATTGCGAAGATATGAGCAGTGGAAGCGCGAATCAGGCTTGCGCTGCTTGCAAATTTCAACGGCGTAGATGCTGTGCAGACTGCCCATTGGCTCGGTATTTTCCAGCTGACCAGAATCAACGTTTTATGAATTGCAAGAGAGTTTTCGGAGTGAGCAACATGATCAGGTTTCTGAGGGAAGCGCAACCTGCAAACCAGGACGACATAATGAAGTCCTTCATTTACGAGGCGGATGCAAGAGAAAAGGATTCTGTTTACGGTTGCCTTGGTATTGTCAATCGTCTCAAGGAAAATGTGGCAAAGCTGACGGAGGAGCTCCTATTGGCAAGAGAACAGTTGCAGTTTTTGCAGCACCAGCATGCAACGACGCTTTATCAGCAGCATTTGGCACAGGCCTTGGAGGTTGCTGCTGTTCCCACCACTTCTCAACCTCCTCAGGTCGTGTCTCCCTCGGCATCCTCTTACCAGTATGTTCATCCAAATTCACATCTGAATTCAGATGCCGCCATGAAGTATTATACAAGCCCAGCAGCATTTGATTCAATGCATGATTACAGCATTTCTAAGCAACCTTACGAAGCCAGGTAGCGAGCTCCACCAATAAATCGCACTTTTTCCTTTCAGCACATGCCATTGATTAGTGAGGCATAATTTATGTTGGCGGTAGCCACAAGTCCATTTTCTTCCGCTTTGTGTCAATTTGTTTTTCAAACCCGTGCTATCTACAGGTTTAGTGTGGAGATGCCATTGAATGCGGTAGACATGGTGAATCAAGTCTCGGAACATGAACTCAAAAGTGCAGCATCCTTATTCCGATTGACATCAACTCAACGTTAGCAGTCTTCCTTACTTTCACAGCATCGAGTTCCATATTCAAGAAGTTTCTAAAGTATGATCTCTAGGCTTGAAATTTTCTTTTTCCAACTTGAGAAGACTTTGTCCATAGAAAGAGAATACGCATGCGATATGGATCAAGAATGGTCCTTGGCCAGTTTCGTTGTCAGTTTAAACAAATCACGCAGCCCTTCGGTTTTGAAATGATCATGTGATTAAATCTACCGTCTGGACTCCGACTCTGATATCAAATCTATTACTGGAATAAACCTGCAAATTTACAGCATTTACCAATACGAAGGCCTCGGTGGTAAATTGGTAAATAGGTATGTGTAAGTTTGTAAATTTTGAGACACTGCAGAAAATTGCATCTCACAACCATTTAGGCATCAAAAAGATATTAACATTATTTTGGTGGAGTTTGTGGTATCAATCAAGTCACAGAGAATTGAGAATTGAGAATTGTTCAGAAAACAGAACTTAACTGTGAATCTCCACCAATTTTCGACGATCAGATTATAATTTTATAATATTTCATCGTCGAGAAAGGATGCGGCCTGTCCGAACACGCTCCAAGTATTTATTTTGCGTGTTCTGAAACTCATGGAGGCATCCTTTGTATGCTACATTAGTTTATTGATAGGTAACAGCGAAACCTGTGTTGAAAGTATACCGACTTCTTCCTTGATTGCTCATACCGTTATGATGATTAGTAATTACATTCACATTTCTGCTTTAGTAAGAATTTGAAGGTTGTAACTGGAATTTCTTTTGACATATATCGTTAGGAGGATTGTATTATTGATTTAATAGCAGAAATCAACGTGATTAGTTAACAATTGTTTAAGATGTAATCACTGGAATAAAATGGATCAGATAAGTGACTTTTAAGTTCTGGTTAGCAGGAATTTGTTGTAGCCTTGCTAAGGTTTCTAACAAAATGTCCTGACTTCTAACTGCAACGTAGTGCGGTTAATCTGTCGCATTACATTGTTAGTTTTGGTCAATTTCTTCATGGCATAGAGTTAAGTTTTGCTACTTGATGTGTCGTAGCCCTAAAGCCTGGACTTAAGCAGGCAAAATCTGTTCGAACTTTTAAGTAAACGGTAATCGCAGACTGCACTGTGCAGTATGAATGTATTTAATCTCTGGTAGTTTTGAGTTCCTTGCAAGCTATAAATTGTAGTGGGTTATCCTTATTCATCAAAGCTGAGGTCATTGACTGGTGCTGGGAGATCTGTATCTGTCAGCGCATTACTTGATCAAATATCTTTGACATAGACATCTTAAAGTGCAGATTGGCAAATAACAAGCTGATTTGTGATAGCGCTTAATGGCCATTAGCGCTTATGCACAACATTTATACTCTGAAATTTCTTCAAAAGACGCCTTTCAGAGGCTTCTTAACCGAATGTGCTTTTCAAGGTTCACTTGGATCTGGGTTTTCAAGGATAATAGCAACTTGTTCGAATCCAATAACCTACTGCTGGGGAAAAGATGCTTGGCAATTTTTACATTGCATAGTCAATATCATTTTTTTTGTGAGAGCTACTTTTTGTAGAAAGGCTTGTTAGTAGGTTTAACTTATCAAAATCAAATCGGTCAGCTGATAGTCAATCTTTCCTGCACTACCTATTACTGGATCTATTTTAGTTAGTGAATTACATCAGGCAGTTGGTTTTGAGTAATTAGTTTAATATTTAATTTATGACTTACATCGGGCAGTTGGTTTTAAGTAATTAGCTTACTATTCTAAGTTTTACTTAGCTTTTAGGTAGCTTAATTCATTTCTACCGTTCTACGGTATTTTATTTTAAATACTTTAATCTTCTTGTTTGATCATGGGTTTTCCCATCATTTTTTATAAAATCAAGGATAATATCTAATAGAGTACTCTATTGTTATAATGCATGCGATATGCCAACACAAGAATCAGGCTTTCATTCATTTTCGATTATTGTTGGTGTTATATGCTGTGATTATTGAACTAAATGCATGATCATGATGTTGCACGATTGTTGGTCAAGCCACGCACAGGCTCTGTGTGCCTGCCTGCGTGAAGGTGCCTGAGTGCACGGTTGTTCTCCTCATTGTCCCATAAGTAACTACTTGCGTTGAACTCTTACATATATAACTTGGGGCTTCTCTATATCCTCTATCCCCTGGTACCAACCCTTTTGGAGGTTAGACGGAGGCGGGTGGCTAGGCGACTGGGGTGGGGATCCCAGTACGCAGCTCGCGTGGGTACGTGTGTGTGATACCACTTAAGTATAGTCTAAATGTCATTTTAGGCTATTATATTCCACGTAGGCCAAGTTGGGTCCTCAACAGTCGCATAACTCTAGCGATACAGATAACAGCCGCACACGCAAGACAAGTACACACACGTCTCTTTGAGCATCGTCTCACTAAATGATATATCTCTTTGTAAGAGCAGTTGCTCTCAGTCATTCATTCGTTCTCTCTCTCTCATTTTGTAATATGGTATCAGAGCTTGGTTGATGAGAGAGGAATGATTGTCAGATGCTTGGACGATCAGACGTGATGGATGCAATGACAATCTAGTGGAAATCGCTGCATTGGTAGTTGATAAATTTTGTTTAAAAATTCACAATGCTTTCAAGTATTCGCTACAATTTGCAACCAAGAGGCGTCTGCAAACTGTCGAAGTTTTGGAGTGATTTGGTTGTGTGACTGACGCGTTCTGACAGATGGAACTAGCAAGATAGTACATGATGTAGTGTATGTTCCATCTTAAAAAAAAATCTCCTCTCAGTAAGCAAGATAACAGACCTTGGCTTGAAGGTACAATTTGACATTAATTCTTACATTGTCGAAGATACAAAGGGAAAATAATTTGTTCAAGTTGTGTTCAAAAAGTCCTCATACTGCTATGATGGCCTATGGAAATAAATGTTCTGATCCAGAAGTATGGCATCGGAGGTTTGACCATGTTGGATTACATTCCCTAGAAATTTTAAATAAAAAATATCTCGTGCAAGATTTTAATAGAAAATTGCCCTCAAAACTGTCTTTATGTGAATCATGTATCTTTGGAAAACAACATCGAGATCCTTTTCCTAAAGAGACAACTTCACGTACATCTAAGCAATTAGAGTTAGTGCATTTGGACATTTGTGGTCCAATGCAGACTCCATCTCTTAACGATGCAAAATATTTTATTACCTGTATTCATGATTTCTGAAGATATATAGTAGTATATTTTCTAAAAAAGAAATCAGAAGCATTTCAATTCTTTAAAGATTATAAAAGTTTGGCTGAAAAACAATCAGGCAAATCTTTAGTGAAGTTGCGATGTGATAATGGAGATGTATATATTTCTAAAGCTTTTAATTGTTTCTGTGTTGACCATGGCATAGAAAGACAATATACAGTTCCTTACTCTCCTCAACAGAATGGAATTGCAGAGCGTAAGAATAGGACATCAGGGAAAGTGCAAGATGTATTTTGAAGGATAATACTCTTCACCATCAATTTTGGGAAGAAGTAACAGCTACATATGTACAAAATTTGTTGCCAACAACAGTAGTGGAAGGAAAAATTCCACATGAAGCATGGTGTTGGAAGAAACCATCAGTATCTCACCTTAGAATGTGCATATGCCCATATTCCAAATGAAAAAAGGAAGAAACTTGATGAAAAAAGTATCAAGTGTATAATGATTGTTTGCAGTTAGTGTTGTCAGTCAATTTTTGAGTAATCCCGGTCCACGACATTGGACAGCTGTAAAAAGGATTCTTAGATATTTACGTGGAACCTCTAATTATGGAATAACATTATCAAGCAAAAATGTTGATAATTATGTATTACAACTAATTGGATTCTGTGATGCTGATTGGGCAGGTGATGTGGATGAAAGAAGATCAACAACAAGATATTGTTTTATGATTGGTGCAGGTGTAGTTTCATGGACAAGTAAGAAGCATCCAACAATATCATTGTCAAGTGCTGAAGCGGGATATGTTGCAGCATGTCAAGCAACAAAGGAAGTAATATGGCTAAGAAGATTACTCAATGTTGTTTTAACTTCACAAGGACATCATCAAACCATTTTTAAGTGTGATAGCAAAAGTTGTATTGACATGACGAAGAATCCAAGATTTCATGCCCGAACAAAACATATTGAGATACAATATCATTTTGTTTGACAACAAGTTGTTGAAGGCAAAGTGGAGCTACAATATTGTGCAACTGAAGAGATGGTTGCTGATATATTCACAAAACCACTTAGCAGAGACAAATTTGAATTCTGTAGAGAACTATTAAGAGTAGTATATGATGCTATGTCTTAGACATTAAGACTAAGTGGGAGTATTAAATTAAGTATCATCTAAATGTCATTTTAGGCTATTATATTCCACGTAGGCCAATTTGGGTCCTCAACAGTCACGTACACACACGTCTCTTTGAGCATCGTCTCACTAACTGCTATATCTCTTTATAAGGGCAGTTGCTCTCATTCATTAAGTTATCAATACAATTCATTTGTTCTCTCTCTCTCTCTCTCTCTCTCTCTCTCTCTCTCTCTCTCTCTCTCTCTCTCTCTCTCTCTCTCTCTCTCTCTCTCTCTCTCTCTCTCTCTCTCTCTCTCTCTCTCTCTCTCTCATTTTGTAATACATGAGATGTCTCATCAGTTTCGAAAAGAGGTTCAACATGTCATACTTGTGGAACAAATCATGATTTGAAGGTTTTACTTCCTTCTCTTGTGATGTTTAAATGGAGTCACTCAAGTGTTTGAGCTTTTGAGTCGAGGTTGGTCTACTCCATCTAACCTGCCCTTGGCACTCCGATCTACTTTGAGCATAAGAGTAGTTATTGTTTATTTTCTGGTATATGAACATAGTGTATGTCATTAATTTGCCATAGAAGATGGTGGATCAAAACTTTCATTTTCTATCAAATGTTGCCTCTTCCCCGTTCTACTATTTATGTGTCATTAATGTATATTTTTTCATTCAATTTAATTTTATTGAAAATGTTGTGGATGAAATGGTCATTGGGATTCTTTCAAAGTTCAATGTAGCAAACCACAAGGCCTTATTCACAAACTAATATTGTCATTGATACGGAGTGGATCCAGTCTCCCTCACGTACAAGCTATCATCTTCTTGGGAAAGCATAAGAATTTTAGTACAAAAGGAGGGTTAAGTTACTTTCTAGTTCTGCCTTCTTGTTTCCATGAGATATATTTCTTGCATATAAAACTATATGATTGTTCAAGGTCAAATTAGATAGATGTTTCCTTTCATAGGAGTAGTGCCATGGCTTCCCTCTTGTAAAGAGAATCAATGACTTCCCTCTTGTGGAAAAAACTAATGACTTGAAATGCTCCATACATCCTACAATCAAGAGATAGGAATCCCGAGTAGTAGGTAAAAGTATTAGAAAGCTTTATTCAACAAAGATGACTTGATCAAACGTAAGAAATCAGGGAAAGGAAATAGAAGGAACCTTATTTATCTAAATAAGAAAATAGGGAAAGGACGTAGAATGAGCTTTTTGTTTTAAGTGTATAACAATGATGCATAAAGAGTGATAGAGATCCACTTTTTGTTCGCATGCCCCTACACATGATAGAACTAATCAGACGTGAGTGGTGCGTGATCAATGACAATCAATCAATATCACTTTGTAATGTATTATGGAAGGAGCCGGGCACAGGCCATTCTGTCCGGTTCGGCCATTATGCTTTGCCAAAAAATTCTGATAATCCTTACCGCGGCGGGTAGAAGCCCGGCCTGCTTCCATTGCGTAATGCATATTTTGAAAAATTTTACATGCTCATTATGAAACATAATGAGCAGGTTGACTTTTTTTGCCCACTCTGACGCTGCCACGCAGTAGGCGTAGGCCTTACGCGCAGGCCAGAAGCAGCAATTTTTTTTTGAAAAAAACAATGGCATATTTTGCTTTTTAAAAAGCCCAAAAAATGGGCAGAATATGCACAAAGTATCCATTACGGAAATGTAAGCAACTAATACAAGACAACAATATTTGTACAGAACACAAGATTACAGACAAAAAGAATAGCAAAAGATGGAAGCAAAAGGGCGTAATTGGAGTCTCGATCCACCATTCTCTTATGTTCTTTGAATGATACAAGTCAAGAAAATCTAAGAGCGAAAGGCCAAGAAAAGACTACGCATGTTCTATAACTTTGGTCTTCAGTCTTTACCATATTCACGAAGTGGCAGTCTATTGACCATGACCAACTAACTTAACATATGACTTGAGACCCCCTAACTAAGTGAATGCATATGAATTGCTAAATTCTCTTCAATCCCCCACTCAATGTATATGCTATTTGCTATCAATTTCGTTCATTCCCATTAAGAATTGGAATGGTGAGGAAAACTTGGACGAATCGACATGATGATAATTTACGGTGTTCAAGATACTGGGAAAAGGAAATAGAAATCAGGCATTTGAATTCATGAATCGAAAATGTGAAAACACGAAGCATGGAAATTTGCGGCACTAAAATTCAATATCATGCTGGTTATCAGCGAAAAGAACCGACAAATGGAAAAGGTAAGTTGAGCCCCCCCCCCCCCCCCCCCCCCCCCCCCCCCCCCCCCAATGTAAATATCCATAAAGTCCAAGGGAAGTTGAAAATATTAGCCAAATTCACGTTTCATGAAGTGGCAAAGGACCAATGGAAATGAATGAACAGTGATGGCTTACTAGCCCTTCAGAACGCTTCAGAAATAGGCACATGGCGTTAGATTTTAATGCTCAACCTTAAAAACATTCACATAATGAGCACCTGAAAAACTGCCGAAGTCCGACTACATTTTGTCGGGCCTTCGCATTTTCTGCACCTTCGGGAATTTCGCACCTTCGCATTTTTCCAACTTAACCTTTTTAGCAAACTTCACATTTTGGGGCACCTTCGCATTTTTCGCACCTTCGGGATTTCGGGATTTTCGATCCAGTGACAAATCGACTTCATCAAATCTAAAACAAACTAGTGTTACCCGACATGTAAAATATCTCAATGACGGTTACCTACTTTGTACAGATACAAGGCAATTGTAATAAATATAGCAGATAGCATTTAATGCTTGTGAGATATTTTAGCCAGCGTTATCACGCTTAACAAACAAGTTTAAGTTATCACTTCAAGCTATTGTACTCACTATTGATATTAATCATAGTGCAATTTCTGTCTCGATACTGTTTCGTTCTATTGCACATTTGTATCTAAATCATTCACCAGTTTATCGATCACAAGGGAAAAGTTGTGGAAAAATATAACCCAAGGATCGAACAACCAAATTCCAATCGAGAGATTCAACTGTAGAAATCGATACTGACTCTGACAATGAGTTAGAACCTCAACGGGTCGAATCACATCAAAGGGACAAAGTTCAACCCAGAAGATCGCACCGATCCAGACAGCCTCCATCCCGATTTATGGATGATGCAGCCTGTTACTTTGTGCAGGAACCAACTACAGTTTCAGAGACAACGTCTACACCTGATGCTGACTAGTGGAAAGCAGTGACAAACACCGAATTCGATTCTCTGATAGAGAATCAAACATGGACAGTCACAAACTGTCAAAGGATCGAAATCGGATTCCATGCAAATGGATATTCAAGGCAAAGTATGATGCTGAAGAAAGGCTAAATCGCTACAAGGCCAGGCTAGTCGCCAAAGGCTATTCCTAGATTTCAGATCTGGATTATTCCGAAACCTTCAGCCCATCCCATACCACAGGTTCTTCCTCCAAGAAGACCATCCACTTCCAGATCAAATCGTCATTTGATTTGATTGGAATAAATTTGTCTAATAGAGATGTTTAAAATATCTAGATCTCACAAATGACTCATATAGCACTTGAGTCGATTTCATCGGTACTATCAAAGTTCTCTAGAATTCGTTCAAATTCCAATTTTATACCAACTCATGTTTATTCTTCACCATATCTTGATCTTTCCGGTCACTGCCCTAACATCCCTCGAGTGACATATTTAAAAACGGGAATGAATGAATGAAAATTTGATGCAATTAAGAACAAATTTGATTACGATATAGTAAGTGAAATTATTCTTCTAATAAGTGGAAGTTTGCGCAATACAAGAATTGCATATGTCCATTATTCAACCTTAGAGTTTTTCAGTTATTAAATTTTTCAGTTCTCAAAAGTATGTAATTCTTGATTGGTGCTTTTGATATGCCAAAGCTGATAATCAAATTATAGAGTGAGGTCTGTCCATTGGGCCTTATGACTACTCAAACCTATTTGATTAACATGGCGTATCATTAGTTATTGGCTTCTTGTTTTCCAGTTCGCTATAGAACTTTTTCTCCCTATTCTTTGGCTTACAATTATCGGTTTTGGGGCCGTTGGTCTGCGCATACCCTTTCGTGAAGTAATGACGATACTTCAAAGTGGCCATGACACTTGGGCCAAAAAATCAAGAAAATCTTGGACATAGATGCCCAGTTTCCAATTGCCATTTACCTAGGAAAAAAATAAAAATTTCTCTTATTAACAAGTTTGCATATAGTGTTTCATAGTTTAATGAAACAATTTTCATAAAAAAAAAAAAAAAAAAAAAAAAAAAAAAAAAGTCCTTTCTATGAAATTTCGTGCTTGGCATAAAATACTCATTCAAACTTGTAAGTATCATTGGCAAATGCAATAAACAATAATTTATAACCCAAAATCAATGCTTAATTGCCCATAAAAGAATAGAAATCGACAATACATGTGGGCCAAAATAATAGTAAATATAAAAAACAATCCACATTGCCACATTTCAAACCCACCACTTTTTTATAAAGTTGATGATTTTTATAAAAACTCCCTCCTAAAACACATGTACATGGGTCCCTACCCTCGCTCGGGTTGCTTGCCCCGAACAATAGAGAGAGAGAGAGAGAGAGAGAGAGAGAGAGAGAGAGAGAGAGAGAGAGAGAGAGAGAGAGAGAGAGAGAGAGAGTTGTAAATGCAAGGAGAGGTTTTAGGGATGGACATAAGTTGTTGTTTCAGATTGCTTATCATTTAGGCCATAACTGATCCCTAAGGATTGTTGTGGGTATTTCCTATACAATAATAAATTAGTGGGTCCCACCACTAAAACTACTATTGGCCAAGTCTTATCAAGTGGGCCTCGCCACAGTACAATAGAGCAATAAGTGTGAGGCACTGGCTTCCTGCGTGTATAAGCCCAGCCCAATGAGCACACTAATTAGATAGTTTAAGTTGTGTTCTAGTCTTGGGCCCTAGCTGCAAATAAAATAAGTTAAAGGCCAAAGTCTAAGCTGCAACGTTGAGTCAAAGTCAAATGGTGGTAGGTGGGGTGTGTTTCGTTGTACACCATTAGATCTTTTGTGTTTCTTTGAAAGGCTAGGATTGCAAGCCTTGCCATTTCAAGTAGCCAATAGGATGAATGGGGCAAGGGCCTCCCCAAAAATAAAAGGACACCATTTGTACTCATTTGACATTCTCAATCTATTCTCAATCCAAGAACGAAACTCTATTGGTTTCTCCATTTTCATCTCTCCCTCTCTCTCTTTCTTGATTAGGACCGAATAGCTTGTGGTAGATGCTCGAGCCTCCTAAGCCTTTCCTAGCCAAGGCCTTCTCTCTCTCCTCTCTCTTTCTCTCTCTCCTTCCTAGGTTGGGTGTGAATAGCTTTGGGTAGGCGCTCGAGCCTCCAAAGCCTCTCTCGACCTAGGCTCTCTCTCTCTCTCTCTCTCTCTCTCTCTCTCTCTCTCTCTCTCTCTCTCTCTCTCTCTCTCTCTCTCTCTCTCTCTCTCTCTCGCTCACGCATTCTTTTTTCACCAAAAACTCAGATTTTGTGGGTTAGATTAGGGAGTTTTAGTGTTAGATTTGTCATTTTTAGTGCTTTTTTTTTGTATGTACTGTGGAAAGAGATTGTGAGGTAGGAGGATCAGTTCCAAGCACCCATCCCTTCCAAAAACTCAAAAAACTTCAAAATCTGTTTTTGGCGAGAAAATTGGGCGGGAAAACATATGAGGTCTAATAACTTTTTGTTCAGTTTGAAGCAACCTTCACAGAGCCTTCTGAAGTTCCATCTCACTGAGACAAGGACACAGAATTCTCTGCAAGAGTTAGTTTCCAGCAGATTTTGAAAAAACACAGAAAAACCCATAAAAATTCAAAAATCTCTTGTAAAAAAAAAATTCAAAACTCAAAACTAACCTTCACAGAGTCCTCTAAAGTTCCATCTGATGGGGGCAATGGAGATAGAAGAACGCTAACAGAAAAGAGAGCAGGAATATTGCGGAACAGCTCTCCCATTCTAATCAGCTGCTAGATGCAAAAACAGTCTAATAGACAGCTATGCTAAATGTAATTACAACTTTAAGTGTTCTAATTGCCCAACAGGATCTTAAAAATTATGTATTCATAATCTCAAAAATGAAAGTATAGTCCATCGAAGAGATTAGAAATGGTTTGTGTGTGGTCTCACTGAAAATCGGATTCAATGTGAAGTATGGTTTTGAAATCAATGGAAGAGCAGTATGATATCATGAGTTCCTCAGGCATCAAAGACAGCAGAAACTGAGTCGTAGACGTCCGTGTTCCATTCAGAGTGAGTGAACAAGCGTGATAACATAAGTAAATTGCAATTAATCACAATAAGCATTCATCTATGTTGTACACAGATAAAAAACTTGTATTGTTGTTATATTACACTGAAACACAACAAAATGGCAGTTACAACTAGAATGACGGCGTAACTGGGAGGCTCAAAATCATTCGTCTCATGGACGGAGCCACACGTAGAGTGTGCTGGGATGATCCATTTATAGATTGCATCCATATATTAATTACAATGAATGTTTGTCATCTAATTAGGCAAGTCGTTGTACTTGGAAGTATTTGGCTTGTGATGACAATTGTACATTGTGTACACAGTCAACCCGTAGGGAATGTTGACACAGACGAGGACGTTGCTCTCTCACTTCGCATTTTATGTGAAGTGGCTTTCTCTCACTTCGCATTTATGGGAAGTGTCTGGAATGTTTCTCGTTTAAAATAGATGACCTTCGGAATTTTCTCTCTCTTTGCATTTTTCGAGAAAATGCGAAAAAGCCGAAGGTGTTAAAAAACAATTAAACTTTTGAACTTCACATAAGTTTTACTTCTTCAAAACAGTTGAAAGGAAGAAGTTGAAGGTAAGTGTCGTATTTTTCGGAAAAGTGCAAAAAATGTGAATTGTGCGACACCTAGTGTATTTCTACAGACTATTGAAAAAGAAATGTATTTCTGTAGACTTGTTCTAAATGCTAGTTTTTGGAAGTCCTTGAAGATGGCCAAGTCTTCAATGGTCTTCAAATAGTTGAAGTTAACATTTGAACATGGAGAATAATGGGATTGGTTACCCTTTGCTAGAGATCAGTCGGAAGTCCATTGTAGTCATTCTTCTCAAAGATCAGTAAACGTGCAGGAAGAATCTTGAGATGGAAATTACTTATTCACCAAGGAGACAACTGTGGGCTTAATTTCCAACACTTGGAGAAAGATCAAGACATCAAGTGAATGGCATTGGTTCAATATGGCTCAACACAAATAGCAAAGGCCGACGATTAGATGATGTTCTATTTGTACCCACATTGCAGCAAGACTTGCTCTCAGTCACAAGAATAGCAGACGCTGGGATGCACGTGACGTTTTTAAACGAAACATGCAATGTCGTTGATGCCAGCACCACCACACTGATTACACACATTAGGGCCCTTTTTGGACTCAAAAAGGGCCTCTTCATTCATTATAATTAGTGTTAATGACAACATGTGTACCAATAAAAGAGTGACAATTGAGATGGAATGGTCCATATGACATGGCACATTCAATGGACTAGATGAGATCTCCAAAATCTAACTCACCACTAACCACACTCTAACTATACTCCCCTAACCCCTTATTAGTGACAATGTCACACTCATAAGCAAGGCCCAAATTCAGATTTTGAATTTGTGAAGGGCCAAAAAAAATTACACTTCATTGGTCTTCCTTTGAGCTTTATTTTGGTATAAAATACGTTTCAAATTTTTTTATTCTTCATTTGAAATTTTAAGTGGGGGGTGGGAGTTTGGGGTGGGGGTTTAACACCTTGTACTAAAAAGAAAATTTGAAAATGAAATGGGGAGGGGGTACACCCTCCCCACCCCCTTCATCCCGCTCCCCTGCACGGCCATCACCCCCGCTCACCTGCACGGCCACCCTGCTGCTGCTCGCAGCCACACTTTCATCCGCTGGTCAGGTTCGCCGCCCACCACCCATAGCAGCCCACGCTCCCTGCGTAGCTCCCAACCACCCAGACCACCACCTGCTGTACCTTTATGGATGGTTGGGTGGCGAACCAGGCCAACGGCTCGGGGTGTGCCTAGAGAGAATCAGCAGCCCTGCACGACGGCCGTGCAGGGGGAGCATGGTGAGGGAGGGGCGGGTCAGGGCCGTGCAGGGGAGCAGGGTAGGGGGAGGGTGTACCCACTCTCCCTTTCATTTTCAAACTTTTTTTTTTATAATGTGTTAACATGTAAACCCCCCCCCGTTTCTTTAAACTTCCAAATGAAGAATAAAAAAAATTGCAATGTATTTTATACCAAAAATAAAGCTCAAAAGAGCAAAAAAAATTTCAGCCCCCCATAAATTCAAAAATAAATTAATATTTTTACAAACATTGAATTTAATTATTTTTTTATTTAATATACTAGGTTCAGGTGCAACCTATGTGACTAGGTTTTAACACAAGCTAAACCCAAGATGAACTACCACATAGGACACTATTAGCAAGTTAATTAATCCAGATTATCAAACATGTTTAGGCAAGGAAGAAGCCCTTTTTGAGTTCAAAAAGGGCGAAAGGGCAACCTGCATCATTTGAAGGTACGCCTACCAACAGATCAAGCACACCGAGCTCACGAATCTACATATGTTATATGGCACAAAAGACTATGCCACATGAACCCAATGGCAATGTATCAAGCGTGCCATCACGGAGCTATCACAGGAGTAAGCATCACAAATGCAACGAACTCGAACACCTGTGATAGTGCATGAAAGAGAAGATGTCACGAACGTCTTTTACTAAGGACTCCTTTAGAACAACAAAGATTCTGGAGCTGATACACTCGGACATCAACGGACCTTTTGATGTGATCTCAGTAGGAGGCTCAAAATATTACATCACCTTCATTGACGACTACAACAAGTTCGCCAGAGTCTATTTCATACACAACAAATCAGAAGCACTTGACAAGTTCATAGAATACGGGAACTGGGCAGATAAATGCACGGGACGCAAAGTGAAGTATCGTGGTGGAGAATACATCTCGAACCGCTTCGCTGAATTCTGCAACAATCGAGGAATCCTTCACAAAAGGACTGCATCCTATACACCACGACACAATGGTGTTGCTGAAAGAAAGAACAAGACACTCATGGAAGCCGCAAGGTGCATGATGGCCTATTCAAGGACACCAAGGGTTCTATGGCTGAAGCAATAGCTATAGCTGCCTACATTCAAAACATGATAGGCAAATCTGGTGTTCCTCGCATGACACCACATGGACTATGGTGGGATAGAAAACCCAATCTAACGCATGTTCAGATCTTTGGCAGTGTAGCTTATGCACATGTTCCAGACAAGCTTCGAAAGAAGCTCGATGAGAAATTCGAAAAAGGATATCTCTTCTACATGCTAGAGACAAATCAAATGAAGATAGTCAGAGATGTCAATCTCGATGAGACCAGAACAATGATCGATGATAACTCAGCCAGCTATGAAGTCTTAGGAAAGCAGTACTACGACTGGTTAACCATGACAAAGGGAGCAGAACCCGACTCAGACAAAAATGTTCGAACCCCACATCAGTTGAGCGATGAATCAAACGAAGAAAGGACCGCAAGCCTGCCTACAACTAGAACGCCTATAAACCGAAGTGGTTCCAGACCTAGCCGAAGAGATAAAGGCAAGGATATTGCAGTATCCGAAGAATCTAGAGAAACATTAAGTTGTCCTAAGTATTTTTTTTTCCTTGTCTTTTGGACTGCTACATATTTATAACTAGTTTCTGCACAGTCTGCATATTTGAACTGTTTGTCGCACAGTTCGCATTTCTCGTGCTTTTCGCATTTTGATAAAAGGCAACAATAGGTCTAAAATGACCCAAGACTTTGTTTCAGCCAACCTTCGGCATTTTTGGCTTTCGCCACATACTCAGAAAGCTGACACTTCGGATTAGCCCAACACTTCAGAGTATCCATATGTAAGCCATGGTGAGGAGGAACTATCGGCTTGGGCATGAAGTTTTTCAAACTATCACGATTCATTGTCGCCATGTTTAGAGGGAGTACACAAGTCCAAGGATAGAGGGAGAATAGAACCTTGAGTAAAGGTGCTAAAGCCATGAGGTTAGGAGCTGATCTTCCAAAACCATTTTGGGATCAAGCTTTGTTGTGTGCTAACTTTCTATGCAATAGGTGGCCAAGTGCTTTATTGGATGGAAAAACCCCTTTTGAAATGTTGTTTGGAAGGAGGCCGAGTGTCAAGTTTTTTAGAACTTTTGGATGCACTTGCTATATCAGCATAACACTTGATGATAGGACAAAGGAGGATCCATCTTCAAGGAAAGGTATATTTGTTGGCTATAGTGAGGTGAGCAAAGCCTATAAGGTTTACATTTCTTCTACTAATAAAGTGGTCATTGGAAGAGATGTCACTTTTTATGAGAGAAATATTCCAAAGGTGTCTTCAAGTAGTGGTGTTGTGGATGGATCTAACATTCTTGATATTGATGACATGGATAATACTTTAAATGATGTATATGAAGGGCCTTCATCAAGTCAAAAGCCAAGAAGGATGTCAAACCAAAGGCAAACAACTTCAAGGCTCACTTATAATGAGAAGGGTAAGCAAGTGGAAGTGACTCATTTTGCTTTTCACACATGTTTTGGTGAATCTTCTTGTCACAGATGATGCTATGCAAGTGGATGTCAGTTCTGATGGTTTTCATGCAACTAATGGATCTAGAAAAGAGGTCTTAGTCAATGACTTTGATGGTCAAGTGGAAGATCAAGAGGTTGATCTCAAAGGGCTTCAACAACACAAAAGGGAAAGTGGCAATTTAGAGCTAGTCAAGAGCATCAAAGGAGAGTCAAGTGGCAAAGATGTTTTGGATCTGTTTTTGCAATATTTGAAGACTCAAGTAAGATCAAAGGAACAAGAAGGAAGTGTTGTTCAAGTTTACTTTACTGGTTCTATCTCATGTTTGAGCAATTTCAAGTGAATGTGTGCAAATTGTCAAGATATGTTGAAACTAGCTACATTGTTTTACATCATTTTGATGTTGGAGTTGTACTAGCATTCTTGGCTTGTTTTGCTGATGGAAATGAAGCTAATGGGGGTTCATTATATCACTCATTCATGCCTAAGTTCTCAAGTTTGAACTATGTGGTGCCAATGCTTAGAAATTGTGAATCTATGGTCATTTTCTTATGTCAATGTGTTATGTCCATGGCTAGTAAGTAGGATTCAGTATACTCCTAGTCTTAGATACACGGTACTCCAGTAAATCAAGCTGTTACTTATGCCATGTCATACTGGATGTGACCCGAAAGTAACTAATATCCTTGTGAGGCCCAGAACACACTAAATGGAGTCAGTACAAGATTTGGAATAGTCAAGGCATGTGACTTATCAATAGCAATTCTATAAATAGAGGATCTATGCATAGAGACTCTATTATGGAGGAACCTATGTATAGGAGTGTTAGGGCCTTGCATGTCTATGTGCACAGGTGGCTCATGGCTCTATAAAAAGAGGCCAAACTCGCCCTACTCCTCATTGTGATCATTGATTCATTGCCAAGGTTTCACTCTACCTTCATGCTTCCTATTCCTTGACTTGGGGGTGAAGCTTCTAGAGTTGATTGGTTGCTTCTACTTGGTTGGGTGGTTGCACCATAGTGTGTTTCCATTGTGTTTTGTCTTGTAAGCAAGATCTTAGGGAGCTTCCCTTATAAAGCAGACCTTGAAGAAGGACTAGTGCTACATACTAGTTATATGGAGTCATATGGAGCTAGATGAGCATCATTGTTCTACTCTCTTACTCATGAATTTCCAAGGTTTGATGGTTTCTTGTGGCGAGATGGAGATGGAGGCTCATTCATGGAGTTTTATGCTGGAGACATATCAAGAAAGGACCAACATGGAGGAAACATGCAAGCAATTGTTGATTACTCACATTTATTGTTTGTTTGTTGTTATTTTCTAGAGAGTTCAGAGGTGGAAGCATGGTGGAATCATTTCATTCACATTCTATTTGGTTCTTCATGTTCTAGTTACATCTTAATGTTTAAAATTGATGTAATAAATAGTGAAGCATCCAATTTGGACATTATTCTCTATATCAATTGTGAAAGCTACTTTAAAACCTTAGAAAGGAGGTCTATACTTAGGATGGAGATCATTCTAAAGTTGGATCAAAGTAGTATGGTTAAATCTATGCTAAAACTAGTTAAAGAGGGAGTGTTATAAATTGTCAACTAGTTTGATTTAGTTCATTTGGCAATT